>AXCO02004923.1:0-19415 GCA_000473525.2 Anopheles melas | reverse complement strand
CTTTTTCATTTACCAAACAGGGTACAGGGGGCAACACAGTGGAGGTGAAAATTTGCAAAACCTCCCAGCAAAGTGACGACCGGAAGGCTTGCCTGCCGTGTTATCCGGGTGCAGTTTTCACAATTTCACTCCTCCGTCATCCTGTCGCTAGTGGCGGGGGAAAGTTTTGCGTACTCGATTTCCCTCCTCCTTTTTTTTTTGCTATTACCAGTTTTCCACGGTCGTATCACAAATCCTTGACGTGCGGCATTATTCGAGCCCGTGTTTTGCGCTCGACTCGCACGAAGGGATAACTTTCTGCTGCTGTAGCTTTGTTTGTTTTCATCGTTGTGTTTTGTTTTGTTTTGTTATTCGTTTATTTGGTTGTGTTGGTGAATGTGTCCGCCGCTTTTCCCGGGCATGTTGTTGCGCTGGCATAAGCTTCACAACAAGAGCAGATTATGGCGGTCTGATCACTTTACGATGAGTGGATGTAGGGGATCGCGAGCAGTGAAGAACAGAAACAAAATCAATAAGATCCTACTTCTAGCTTTGGATGCTGCTTTCAATTGCACTCTACAGCCTGTAAAGCTTGTTAAGTTGAAGCAAAGCAACAAAGAAGAATAAGAAGAAGCAAAGTAAACAAATTTGCGCTGTTCTTTTTCGCATCAGTACACTGTGTCTCTATTTGCTGTACGTAGTGTGGAAAGGGAGCAAATAATCGAGGTTAATAAATTAAAGTTTTTGAAACTACGACACCACGATAAAGCTGCACAATTTATCGATCTTCGGGCGCTACACCTCTGGGGTTGAGTGTACAAATCCTTTGGTTTTATTGCAGTTTAACCACAAAATCGGCTTCACTAAGCCAACGCGATTTGGGTGGGTCAGTGGCTCTAAGACAGATTATAGAATTATGTATTTATAAGCTTTTTATTACGGCAATTTTGTATTTAAACGGTATAAGTAGCATTTTAAATAAATGTAGCTGCAAAAAGCATGAGCTGAAATATATTTGAATTGTTGCAAATGATAATAACTACAACATAACAAGTTCATTGTATGGGAAGTCAAGTAAACTGTTGATTTCTTAGTTAAGAAAAATATTGTTGTAATCATTTTGGTCATAATTCGTGAGGTAGGAAAATATAAATATAAAAAATAAAAATATTCAGATAGGTGTTGTTGGTAAGAAGTTTATGTTTGATTCTCTGAAAAGAATTGAATTTTAAATCAAATGAATGAGCATTTTGATGAATCTTTTCATTTTTTTTGTAATTCAATTTCTCAGAAGTATCACTTTGAAGTAGTCATGTCTAGGCAAAGTTTTGTAAGAGAACTATACATTTTATTCATCTTAAAATGCAATAAGAAAAACATAGTTCACATAGAAAAACACTGCCACAATGTCGGAAACGTTCAGAAAAAACCTAGCGCGACTGTAAACTATTGCTACAATTACGCAAAACATTTGCATGTAGCAATAATCGTTAACCACGCTGTCGTGATACCAAGCGTTCCTGGCAAACGGAGGGTTGAGGGATGGCAATAAAAAATAATCCCATTAAACCGAACAAACACAAACACTTGGTCGGTCCGGCATGGGCGCCTTCGGCTCAGCTGCCAGCTTTAAAAGCTGCCCTAACACCCTAACGCCGGGGTAAGAAAAGCGTAAGAAAACGCACCACGAAGGCCGTAGTTGCAGTGCGCTGTCAGTGTTACGATCGTTTTTTTATTCAGTAGGGACGGCTTTGCCGTATTGCTTGGTGTTACGATCGTTGTGGAGTATTAAACTTAATAAATGTCACCCCGCAAGCGCCGCGGTTCTGTTTGCTTTTTCGCCCTCCCTTTCTCCTTCGCTCTATCGCCTAATCCGTGTAAAAATCCATCCCCAATACCCGTTAGGATGCTCGGTTGGCGCGGCTGCCAGGAATTAAGTCATTCGAATTCCTTCACACGATCGTCACTTGGGTTGCTTGTAGAGCAATGCAAACTACCCACAAGAAGGGAAGCAGCAAATCAATGGCATACATACAGGAAAAGAGCCTGGTCTTAAGATTAGAAGCACAGGCGCGTGCGTTTTGTGTCGATGCAGCGATGTGTGAAGGTGGTTGCATTACGACTTCATCTAACGGTGCCCGACCACCACCAAGTCACGGTGTGCGCTTAGAAAGGTGCAGTTCGGTTTAATAATCGGTTTAATATCTTCACCAATCCGCTCAGTCGGTGCAGTCGGCGTCTTAAATTAAATCTGCTTTTGTGGAGCATTTCTGTTTGACAGTCAGCTCGATTAACGGCCGACTGGCGGCCCGGGCTGACCCCGGGGCACGTTCCCTAATCCGTCCGAGATTATTTGGTGCAAACGCTGAGGTACGCACTCAAAGCGCGTCATATCAGTAGGGCGACAGGGTAAATCCTCATCCTCAATATCTCGCCTCGCCCGTCACAGCAAACACCCACGACAGTGAGTTCGGGCCGTTAATGCCGAATGTTCGTGTGTAGCACAAATCGGAAACAATAAATAAATGACAAATCGGAAGAGTATCGACAGGTCGCCAGCAGTGTGATAAATGGCCGCCGCAGGAGGAAGCGAAATGTGAATGTCCCGAGCAAAAACACATACCTTCTTTGCAAAGCAAGTGGGGCGAAGCTAACGCCTACACGAAATATTTTGGGGAAGCAGAAGGTTGCTTAAGATGTGCGTGACGCTCCATTTTCACACCACGCAGTTGTTGTCTGGTGCTAAAGATAATTGAAAACATGCAACGGCACATCGGGGTTCGGGCTTTGCATCAACCCGACCGTCGCTGTCCTCCCGGGTGCTAATTACAACCGTTTGCCGGCCATTCAATGTTATCGTGGCTAGGGTGTACCATTCTCGAGGTGAAATTAAAGCCAAAAATTCGCCACTCGCCACACGTGGGTTGCTTTGCGATTTCGAGGTTAATTTATGCTAGCACCGCTTTGGCCGCTAATCGAAACGGCACCTTAATGGCACCATTAAGGGATAAGTTTGTTTTGGAATGATGGCGCTTTTTCCACTGCACTTTTAACCCGCCTAACCCCGGTACACCACGCGCGGAAAGATGCGCACCAACCTGCGGATTCGCCGCTTTTGGTGGCACAGTTATGAATATTTAAATTCATAACACACACACACACAAACCAGAGGTGCATCATGATTAATGGTGCAAACTTTCGATAGTGTAGTGTTGTGCATTTGCAGTGGTATGAATTATGCATTTAACCGAGCGGTGGAGGGGTTTGGTTATGGAATTTAGATATTCACATGCATGGTGCCTTAATTTAAGCCTCACCAGGGGAGATACGAGGACACGCTGTACGCGGGAATGGTTGTGAAACAATGGTGTAATTGTAAATTGAATAATGCGTAATATTGAATACAATTTAGAACGCAGCACATTAAGGCTTTCGTGGGTTTGTCGTTTAAATCATTTGAAAATGAAGAATCATAATCCAGGAGTGTAGGTTTATTAAAGAAGAATTTTCTGTGTCAGTCGTATGACTCGTTCGCAATAGGAGAAGGATAGTGCCGCCCTGGTTCGTAAGGTATGTTTGTTCTAATTTTGGATATTTATCCAGTAGAACCATTCTGTTTAACAGAAAAGTAAATAAGTTTAAGGTGAAACGGGACTCATTTATGCCTTAAACTAAATTAGAAATCACAGAAAGTTTAATCGTGTTTTCGCCCGTCCCAAGAAAGCGTAATCACAGGAAGGCGACGTACTTTCGCCAATCGCCGTTTCAATGCGAACAATTTAAAAAGTGATCGTGAGCCACTAAAAGAAGAAAAAAAAATGGAGCAGATCTGTTTCTGTAAGAACCGGTCCTCGAATCTGGCGCTGACAGGTTTCCGATGGCAGTAAATTACAAAACTACCATTTCCATTTAAAAAAAAACGACCCTTCACGCTGAATTTTGGCGTAATCTTTGCGTGAGTTTAGCTTTTTTTTATCGTTTTGCAAAAAGGTTTTTCCAGTTTTTCGTCAACTCGGGTTGAGAAGTGGAAAGGCATCGCTTTTTAACACTCCTGCGCTTGTGGAACTTGTGTAAACGAGTTATCGTGACGATTCTCAACAGGAGAGAAGAAAAACAAAAAGAAATAAGCAAACGAAACCAAATTCACCAAGTTCACTGTAAGTTTACTCGTGGTATCGCGTACGGGAAAGTGTTGGGAAAAATAGTACCTGCGCCTGTTCCTGCGCATTTTTCCTCAAGCTCTTGGCACTCTTGGATGTCGGGTTGGGAAGAAAACTTTCCGTCAGGGGACGTTTGCGGACTTTAGCGCTGCTGTAAATCGAAGTTTAGCAAGTAATAAAGCAAGTGTCGCGCTAACCGAACGAAGGAAGGCTTGTGTTTTGCTTCTTCCCCCTGCTGTTGATGTAGTTGTTGCTGATGGTGAGGCTGGTGGTGAAAGCAAATAAATTCTTTACCCTGCCCTACACGCTGCATGGAGAAAAGAAAAAAGAAATTATTTGCTTTGATTCATACGCGGCGCTTCTGCTTTCTGAGCGTAAAAAGTGGGACATTTTTGCTAGGTACCGTTTAGGTAAAGCTTTGTAAGTTTCAAGTGCGTTCTGATTGGATTCCGACCAGCTTTCAAGGGAAATCGAACGAGGTTTTGTGTCTTTTTTTAAGCTTAGTATTAGCTGCAGAAGATTTACTGTGCAATTAGCTTGCCCAAGGGGTAAGAAATGTGTGGAAAATGTTGACCCTAAAGGCTAAAGTAACTTTACCCTGAACAATGTGAATGTGACATGTGCAACGGTAAGCAGGAAAGCTTTTCCCTTTTCCCGCTACAGGGCAAGTGGCAAATTGTGTCTCGCTAAAAGTACCATGTCAGCTCCCGACAACCAGCATCATGTAACCGTTTACGAGCTGAAAAAGCGAAAAAAGAACATAATTCTCATGTCAGCTCTTGCTCACCTATTGACATGTCTTGCAGCCCAGAACGCACGAGCCAGACAGGAAACAATTGACAATGCTTGACTGTCTGGAGCACACTGTCTGGAAACATGACGAAGCTAGCAGGCAAACTGAACAAGTCTTACAAGAAGACATCTTCATCTCCTCGGGCATGTATATGCTTAAAATGAAGAAATGTGCATCATGAGGGTATGTGGAATATTATTTCACATTTACCTTAACATCTCCCAGGGAAGAGTGATACCATTTTTGTGAAGTTAAATTTGGTGCCTCTTAAAATGCTCCCAAACTCGCTCGCCTTGTCAGTTTATGCTGATTTTTCGCAAGCGCTAAACTTGTTGAAAGTACTCGAGCAAACCCCAACCGCCGCCACAGCCAGTGCAAGAGTTACGAGCACTGTGGGCGCTTTTTGGTAGAGAGAGAGAGCGAGTTACCAGTGCACTGCCTCCTGCCCCGAAAAAAAGGCTTCACTTTCTGCACGAATGGCAGTAAAGTTTGATAAACTTGTGCTCATTCTGAGATATGGCTGCAAGAAGGCGTCCAGGAAAAAGAACGCAAACTAGCTCCAAAAAAGGGCCCCACAACCCCACACGGAGGACTACGGGCACAAGTTTTGGGTTACTGTAAAGTACCAGCAGTGCCGCTCCACCGTTGAATAGAGTTTGCAGAAGCATCCGGGTAACTTTTGCTCACGGTGCTTTAAAAAATAAAACTTACCCGAAATTGACACCCTACTACTGCTACTACTACCATCGTCCAGAAACCCCTATTTTTGAGGCTCTTTGCAAGAAAGCAAAAAGCGCTAGCGAATCTATCCCGCCGGCAGTGGCAGTGGGATATGGTTAAGTTTAACCAGAACTACAACCACTTTACACTGCTTCGCTACCTCAATGTCTTGAGCACACACACACACACACACACACCCCTGGAATGCCCATTCTAGGGCAGGTCAGAGCGACACAATATTCCACACGCCGGCAGTAAGGGGTACTGCACATAAAAGCGGTACCGGTGCTTCGGGTGATTGTCGCACAGTGAAGTGGACGCGATTCCCCTCGGAGCAGGCTTGTTACGGGAGTTAGTCAGGAGTTAGCGAAGAGTGAAACTTTTGCGTCCAAGAACCTGGGGCGGCGATTGGGTACTCTTGAGGGTTACGATGTTGGAGACACGCAAATGGAGCTCGGTTTGGAAGGGCAGAGGTTATTTATTATAATTATGTATGGGCTTTTTTTTTTAGTCAACTTTACTGGCGCTAGAAAGTAGCGTAAGGATGAGGTACATTCGCATGGTCGATGTTTGAGGTTACTGTGGTGTGCATTAATATCCTGTGCGGTTGGATGATGTATTCTTCGTGCGGTGTGAGTTTAGGTTTAGGCACTATTATTCAGAAGCCATTCGGTGCGTTTGCATTATGGAATGGTGTATTCTGCAATAGCATCGATATTGCTAGTTCCGGCAGCTGGTTAAAATAATCCTGGTCAAAATAGATGAAAGGCTAAACATGGTCCTAAAATTGAAAGAGTTGTTGAAGGACAGATGCTCTGATCATGCTCTGGTCATCTTCTCAAACTAAAGATTTTGACTAAGCATATTAACAGGATAAGTATAAAGAATAAATGGAACCTTGAATATTGATAAGTGGTCTTAACAAGAATGGTAACGAGAAAACTTAACCCTTAGGTATTTATGGATTTTTTCGAATGTTATAAACAAATAAAAACAATCTTTGAAAGTCAATTGTACATTTTGAGTCTTATTCTCAAATCAAACGCCTTCCAGAAAACTGTCGCCAAAGAAAGCTTTTTACCAAGATCTTCACCAAGCATTGATGATTAAAAATATGCCCTTCGAAATTGTATTCACCCAGCAAACGACCCACGATAGCAATGCGTTGTGTGTTGACTTTCCAACCTATTACGCCAAGACTTTGCAATGCCCCGAAGTTCATCCTCCACGGCAAGCTATACAATATTGCAGCAGAAAAGGGTACCGGCAAAGTTTCCGCTCTTACCGCGCTGCAACTTTTATCCGGCCCAAAAGTTTTGTTGATCTATCATTAGGCTGGTCACAGTTATTAATGGGTAAAGTTTGAGCACTGCAACCCAGCGGAAAGCTGCATTCGAACATATTCCTCTCACCACGTGGTCTGCTGGTTAGGGCAATAAAATAAACTCCTCCCAACCTACTCCCTTGCTTTCTTCCAATACCATCGGTGCGATGGACACAGCGCACAGGGGCACAGGCAAACTTTAATCATTGTGCAATTATGCAATTGTTTCTGCATTCGGCTCTGCCGACCCGGTGCAGCTGCTCCGCATTCGGTTTTCCTTCCCGTTTTCCAAAACCGATTGGGGCTGCAAAAATTATCATAGCATTACTTTTTGACCACGGGCATAAATCATTGGCCAGCTCGTGGCAAAGCAGGGGGATAAAACGGCGTATAATGCGGCACCGACAAACCGAGAGAAAGTTTGATCCTTTTTCCGGCACCCAGGACTTGGTCGACTTGGATACGGATTGGCTTTCCGCATACCGATAACCGAAGCTAATTCAGTTCAGGGACCCAGCCTACCCGTTCGGTGGGTGCTGTGCTGTGGAAGCCTGACCGGAAACTCATTCATTTCATCCCAAGCAAAGCCCGACCCGACCCCGAGGCAGCGTCCTCCACGACGATCGATTTTTGCACCTTTTAGCCAGTTGCCAGTCGGTCGCTTTAGATCGAATTTGAAGCAGGAAAGCGAACCCCTCGTTCATTCCATCCACGGCCCCCGTAGAACAATAGTTCCAACAGGGTGGGAATAGAAACCGGGAGCAGCTCGTTTCCGTTTCCGGGCGCTGAAATTAATCAATTGAAAATCCTATTTTAAAACTTTCCCAATCCCTCGATTCAAATGAGATCGATTTGTTTGGTTTCGATTTCGTGCCCGGCCCGCTGCCATCGTCGTCGTCGTTAATGGTGTGTCTCATTGCGCCCTGGGGGTCCGTTTTCTTTTGGGAAATTGTGTGTCGCTGTGTGTGTGTGTGTGTGTGTGTGTGTGTGTGTGTGTGTGTGTGGGTGATGGGGACCCGAGTTCCGGATCCGGTCTCAGTTTCTCACCCCGATCGAATGGAAGCAATTTATATGGGCTAATTTATTATAGCGAGATAATTTTATTGGATTGCCGCATCACAACCCCGGTTTGAAGGTGGGAAGCGTCTCGTTCTCTAAGCGGAATGAGTGAACGACGAGGTCACACTCTAACAACAGGTGCTGGAGTGGAACGATTTGTTCGCACTGCTTACGGTGGTAATGTGCTTTCCTTACGGCAAATGAAACAACCTGCAGGAGTTGGAAGCTAATGCTAGGAATGGTACAGTTCGATGGAGCCGAGCACTGAAGGAGAGAATGATTCGTCTGGAGCTGTTGCAACGCAAATGTTGGGACTGGTCGGTGTCGGTTGACTCTTGGAGCGACTTATGCGACAAAGTGCAACGAACGAAGGCCAGGTCGGGAGGCTCAAAGAGCCAGCCTGTTAATTAAAATCTACAATCTTAACGCGCCGCTTGTACGTAATTGAAGGTGTGATTAATGGGGCTCTGTGTAGTTGGGCGTTTGGCCGTAATGAATCTGGGCTGGAGCGATCCTTTTGATGCGGCTGGACAATGGTTTCTTTTGCTCTGCCGAATGCTAGAACGATATAGAAGCTTGGAGTTTGGAACCAATCAAGGTGGAATTGTTTGAATGGTGAATTGTTTGCCAACCCGGATAGAAGTCTGCAGCTGGAGTTGACTCTATCTCATAGAGTTTAGATTAAATTCTGTTCTGTCTTCCAACTGAAGAATACTTGGGATGAGGAGTTTCGAGCCCAATGGAGAGTATTTTTGTTGAAAATAGACAACATAAATCTTTCAATAAAAATGGCATCTTAAGTCTCGTTATCAAATGAACTACTGGTTAGAGAACCATCATTAAAAAAACAAAACCTCAACCAATGGTGCTGGAAAATAAGAGCATATTTCATTTTTTATTTTGATTAAGAATATCTTAAGTCACCCCACCGGGCAAATGGCACGGTACAAGGCTTAACCCACTACCAGAATGCGCTGCGATGCGTGTCCACGTGACTGAACAAACACACATAACTCGTACGACTGCTGCTCACGCACACTTTTCTTCCATGATTTACTGATCCAATTTAAACCCAATTAGTTTTCCGCCAAACATGGCCCAGGGTGGATCCTCAGCAATAGCGTTGACACCCGCAACACGCACCAGATCGGGTGACGTAAATTATTTTTGGACAGCCCGCATCGGTACTGCTTCGCCTACTTCGTTTACAGAGCGAGAGCTACTAAAAAAACGGCCCATCAGTTTGTTCGATTAACGGTGCGGAGCCTGACAAGGAACAACTATCATTCCCCGGCTAGGTTCGTGTTCGGGAACAGTAGGCGATGCTGCAACGAGCGGTTACGGTCGAACGCCAACATGAGCTGGCCGGTATCATCGATCATAAAATTGTGCACAGAAAGGAATGACAAAAAAGTGAGAAAAATAATGGGGAGCAAAATATAGAATGAAAAACCTCGTGGCGAGGAGCTAACTTGCAACGTGCTCGCAGTGTGTAAGGTGAACCTCCGGGCATCATGTTTGTGCCGGGCTCATCCATAGTACCCACGTCACAACAAGTTTGTTGCGGCCGCATCGTTGAGGCTCGTAAAAAACCAGACATCTTAGAAGACCGCATACGCATGCTGCAACAGTGAACAAGCAGCAAGTAACAGAGGCAGCACCAGCAGCACCGCTACATCAAACGCGGCGACAGTGAGTCTTTAACGGCCGAAACCGAAGTGCGTCAACAACATGCCGATGTCGGGAGAATAGGACTTCATTAATATTTTAACTTGTGCCGCGCGTAAACATAAACGACTTCATTAAAAATAGATGATTGACAATTATTGTGCAGTCATTCTTGGCGGGGCAGTCTTCCGTGGTCTGGGGTTTTTGTTGCGGCATTTTGGCTTTTGGCGTTGCCTTTCGAACGGGATGTCCACTTAGAAGACACGTGTGTTAGCAAAGTTATTGTTAGGGTTGTTGTGTGAAAGTGCAGGAGAAAAGGGAGAGATATGTGGTGTTACTTTTCTAAGCGAATTGAACCTTCTGTAGCTCGTTCTATGTGGAAGAATCTTATTTGTAGTCTTGTTTTCAGATAGATTTGTAGTTTGAATTGAATTTTAATTGCATAACATTTTCTGTCAACCCAACAAACCGCGCATAAAGAACAACTGCGTTAACCGCCAGACAAGAAAACATAAAACAGCCAAGACTTACGCCCTCCAATAAGCACAAAATTAAACGGCCACGCCGGCTTCTCAATAAATAACGCGCACGATGCGCGTATGATTAATCGCTGCGACAACATCGTTTCAAACTTCCGACCCCCCGACTACGCGGTCAACGTTCCAAAAGTTAGGTTATTAAATTTAGACAAAATAAGAAGCAACGAAACCAATTATGGTGCCGCACTTCACGCCAAAGAAGAATGTGCTGCGCCACCCGCGTGGCATGCGGACTGGGTTGCGTAGGCGGACTCGCGCAAATTGTCGCAACATTTGCTTGCCGGCCGGGATCGCGTATGAATGATTCAATTACGCATCATAAATTCATCACGTACGATCACGCCTCCCGTGTGGCTGTGTTTGTGTGAGTGATGTGTGCGTTTTGCCCTTCTTTCTTGAAGACGGCGGCAACTACGCGTACGCAACTGCAGTGGTTGATGCGTGCGGGTTTAAAATGTTAATAACTTTATTCCACCAATCGGGTGGGACGACGAAACCGAACCTTGTAGCCTTGTGTTTTACAGCGAAAAGGCTCGGCCAACGCGATCGGTTTCCGTTCGTGTGCCCTGCAAATGGAAAGCCCCGGCCCTGGTATGGGAAATAATTTAATAAACACAATTAAATTAATCGAACAGCAGAACGAGCCGGGATATAAATCTTGTCCGTTGCGAAACATGCGGCCAAATATAAACGGCCGCCCAATTGCAGCAGCCGCCCCGATCTCGATCATCAATCTTCTCGGCAGGTACAACCGGGAGGAAGACATGGATGCTGTTTTTTTTTCGCGCTATAGTGGCATTAGGTGGAGCGTTTTTGAGTTACCCCAGGCAACGGACATGGAAGGCGCTGCAATATGTTGGACGATTTGGACGCTACAAAATGAGAACATGAGCGGCCGCGTTTTGTGAAAAGGGAGGAAAAGGTACATTGTTTTTTATTGCGATGCGTAGGACGAGAGAGATGATTTGTCGATGAGCGTTTGTGGCGGAGGCTTTGCACAGACCTTGATGTTTGCTTTTTTTAAGGGAGATTGTTATTGTCTTTGAAACTAAAATGACGAAAAGAACAAGTTTCATTTGTCTGGTTGTGGAAAAGGAATTGGAATTGTAATACAAATTAGCGAAGCAATTTCGATTTGATGAAAGCATAAATAATAATAAAATTGATCAGGAATGCAATGTCGTTATCGTAATAATAAAAATAAATTTCATACTTTATGAGATTACATCTCTTTTCATCGAATATTGTTGCCTCAAGATATCAACAGTTTTTTTGTTAATTTCAAAAAATAATTTCCATTTTTACCCGTTTCTCAAACCCGAACAACGACTTAACGTCTTCATGCCAAAAGAACAACCCATTCCCACCGTCAATGTGCTGTGACTTCATTTTATTTTGTCACATTTTGATTGTCTCCACAATCGTGTGTCCCTTCTTTGCAGTTTTTTTTCTGGCGCTTGGTTGCTGGCTACTGATGAAGTCATACGCAGACCCACACGAAAAGCGCAGCGCAGCCTGTCCTGCGGGAAGGAACCCGGTGCGGCGAGAAATCTTTCCATTCGATTCTACGAAACCATCCATCTTCCTTGCTCGTGTGACGCTGGACCGATGGTGACCATCGTAGGAGGAGATCGTTACAACGGGGAGGACTTCTTCATCCGAAGTCGATTGAGATATGGTGATGGGGTGTCGTTCATCATTCCAGGTTGTTTTTTTTTTGGAAGGGAAAGAGTTGATTGTGTCGATTGCTAGCAGTGGGGTTTGAAGAGTAAGTGAGCAAAGTGTGGGTTTTGGTTTGATGTTTTTGGTACAATTTAACGTTTTAAAGAGTTTTGGGGAGAAATGATTGCGATTCGAAACAGCTCAAAATGTAACATCCATACAGTTTCATTCTTATTGCATACAAAAAAAAACCTTGCAAAGGAATACGTACATACGTGGTCCGGCATTGTAAACCACAATCATAACGATGCGCCCAGGCAAGATTTAGGTTGTTCCAAACGACGCCAATACGCCTCCGGCCACGAATTTACATACATTCTCAGGGCAGTGCTTTCACAGTGATATCGTACTACTTTGCTTTACTTTTCCACTGCCTTGCAAACGAGCATACCTTCACAGAAATCCCTCCCTTTGGCCAGTGCAGTGAACAAGGAATCTCTTAAACTTACAAATAAACCTTTTCCTCCCGGTTGTTGCGGAATGGCTATGTATGTACGGTACAAAACGGCACCGTACTTCTGCTCGGTAGCTCACATACGACTTCTTTATGGTGGCACGTGATCGTGAACCGGCTGCACTGCGCTGCCTGCAACTGAACCGCTTTTATCGTAATGCAAACGTGTTTGCCTCCAAAGTCCGAGACTTGCCGAGTGCGGCCAGGCAGCAAAGGATATTCTCTCCAATTGAGCGTCTTTCCGCTGCAGCTACCTGTGAGCACAGTTGGGTGCGTTTTGCAGCGCATAAATCAACCCACTTGGACTGGGATTGGGGAGGGCTAGCAAAGTGGTCACATTCATCAAATGTCTTGGATAGCGTATTGGGTCTCGGGGCTTTTGCGAAATGGGTTCGCGTGCATGAATTAGTTATGGGTGTTACGGGCAAATCCAGCTCTGTATGGTGCTCTGGTTAATAGTACATTTAACGAGCTTTATGTTGATGGTCGTTACCGTGCCGCGCTGGAGGACCCTGTTCCGTTGTTAATCGGTTACCGTAGGGTATCGGTTAGCATGTAAAAGGAGGAATCGTTTTACGTTAATAGTGGCAGTCAAACAAGATGTCTGTATAGTTACATTTTCAACATTTTTGTATTTGTTTTTAAATCTATAATATGTAAAGTAAACCATTTATTCAAGAAAGCATGTTGTTTTATTTATTTAATCACACTCTGAATTAAGTGTTCCGTTGCATTGTATGCAACATAACACATTTAATTTAGAGCTCAAAAGGTAAAATTTCGCCTTTTCTCACTGCACAGTAATTAAAATTTCAGGAAAAATCGGCCAGGCCCATTTTTTACATGGAATATTACATCTTTCTCATGCCTCGTATTATTAATCGGTTATACAGTGTTTTATTGTTATTGTAGTTGGCATTTTGCTCACACTTTGTTAATGAGTATATAATGTAAACTCAAATTAATACGTTACTTATACGTACAAAAAAGTTTATAAATTTTCATAGAATAAAATTAACAGATTTTAAGTATTTGTTGGATTTTGGGTTTATACAGTTAATATGTCGAATATGAATTCAAATAAGAAAACACATATGAATTAGAAGGATCTGAACCATAGGATATAGATAAAACCACTTGACTAATTTACACTACATGAAATGAACTGCTCGAACTACATGAAATGAACTGCTCGAACTACATGAAATGAACTGCTCGAACTACATGAAATGAACTGCTCGAACTACATGAAATGAACTTTGTAATGAATTTTGTAATGAACTATGGCACAAAACGAATACACAGTTGCCAACAGACCGGCGATTAAGGTGCACGCTTTTCGTCAAATTTATACTAAGCTAATATCATAATCCAGTACTTCAGTGAATATATTTCACAGTATTAAAAACCAATTTCTTCTTCTTCTTCTTTGGCTCAACAACCGGTGTCGGTCAAGGCCTGCCTTGTACCCATTTGTGGGCTTGGCTTTCAGTGACTAATTGATTCCCCCCCATAGCAGTATAGTCAGTCCTACGTATGGTGGCGCGGTCTATTTGGGGATTGAACCCATGACGGGCATGTTGTTAGGTCGTACGAGTTAACGACTGTACTACGAGACCGGCTAAAAACCAATTTAAAATAGAAATATAAAACATACCCGAATTTAAACAATTGATGATTTAAGAAGTATGAATTAAAACCATCAAACTGAAAGGTAAGCATCGTACCAAAAGAAACATTGCATTCACAATTATTAATGATAATTGTCTTATTTTTGTTCCTCCTTTTTAACATATCCTCATTAATACCGTACCGAATCCCTCCTTAAACCCTCCATTGCAGCGTGAAATGCATGCGCTGGAAGTAAATATCCTTCTGCAGCAAGTATCACTGTAGCAAGTATTGCATTAATATGCATACAATGGCGTACCACATTATGCAAAAAATAGGGAAACTAAATGCAAACTGCCACCCATAAGCCGGCGCAGCGGATTTGCCACTCGCTTAGAGCTGTTGATGTTGATTATTTTCGGCACTTTCGGCACTGGTATGGCTTCGGAAAACACACGATAAATTACACCATTATCCCGTCGGGCCATGCGTGCCAACGCGCGCGCTCCCGGGGACAACAACAACAAACACGCTAATCCTGGAATGGTTCCCGAAAATCATACACACACACACACCCGGGAAACTAGTCAGCATTCACTGGCGTTTGACTGGGTTTATCGCTTTATCAAGCCGTTCGTTCATTCTGACCCTCTCTATCTCTCGCTTTTGTGATTCTTCTTAATTGAGCCGTTTTGGGGGGGACTTGTGCACATACGTCACGCGCGATACAGATTTGTGTCGGTTTATGATTATTTTATGCATCTTCAAAAGCGCACGCAAAAACCCTTTCCATTCGCTTGGGCTTTGGCGGCGAACGTTTGACTTCAGTTCGGTTCCCGTGGCCGTTCGCAGGGAAGCAGGAAACGACACACGCATGGTGGGAAAGTTGCGCAGTAAATAATGATTATTTATTTTCGCCAGTGCTAGAAATTGATCCACAAAGCCCCATCTAATGCATTTATGCAGAATTTATGGAACTAAATGGTTTCCGCAAAAGTGTCGGTAATGGTCGCCCCTCGCCAGCCAAAAGGGGTGGAATAGGAGGGTAAATCGTTTTTCCATCCTTCCCCTCACCTCCCCGTCTAAACGCCTGTTGGTTTGTGAATTAGCATCGCGGCGGTGTGTTTTGTCGAATTCGTTCGTGTCCCCTTTACCTTACGCCGTGGTCGTGTCGTCGTGTGGCGTTGTTAAGTTGTTAAGCGCCAGCCTTTTCCGGGACGAAGACGAAGGGTTCTCGGTTGATTCGGACGGATCATGGCTCAGCGCCCCGTTCCAGGAGGTGGTACGGCAACGTCACAGGCAACAATAAATATGCAAATCTCGGCTCCAACCAACCCCTTCCCAACGCGTCCCTCCCCCACATTCGCGCAAGTGTGAAAAAGTGTGGCATACGTTCGCGGATGTGGATCTCCGTAGCGTGCAATGCAATTTGCATGCGAGCGCATTGTGCAGTAAAAATGTCGAACAACAAGCGCACACGCGCGCACAACAAGGCTGGAAGGGAGGAATGTGCAGTGCTGCAGCGCCAGGGAATCGACGCAAACCGATCGATCGAACCTGGGGATGCATTCTTTACGCGACCGTGGCGAGTGATTCACGCGCCGTTGCTTCGGTCGAGAACGGAGCACGACGGTACGGTTTCGTTTATTAATATTTATGATACATGCGCTCACGGAACGTCCCACACGAATCCGAGAGGAAGACATCACAAGATGGTTCCTCCCCCTTCGTACGTAAGGCATGGACCCGAACCGGGGTTTTGTGGCGTTCTGGCGTTGTTGTGAAGCGTGAGACCGAAGCGTTGGTGTGTCGTGGCGCATGCTGCATCTACACGTGTCATATCAATATCAAAAGGTGTCGCGGGAACCATCGATCTTGTGACGCCGAAGGCGTGCAAATCGATTGGAATTGGAATGGACACGGTGCAAGCAACAGATTAGCACGTCAAAATGTCAGAACAGTTACAGCGCACGGGAAGTAGATGTGAGAGTGAGCAGCATTCATCGGCACTTTAGCGTGCACAATTTGGATGTAGACAGTTTGAATCGGTTTGCGTTTGAAAATCTAAAGTAATTTAGTTTAAACGCATCGTTCAATTATTGTTTGGATTTTTTAAGTTCTTTTATGGAGCATAAGAAGCTTTACGTTTTTTGGTGCCGTGACCAGGATAAGCAAAATAACGTTATGATTTTGGATGGAAAAAGTCTCAAAATGTTCATAAGCCATCGATAAAGGAGTTATTTAATACACGGTAATCCTCATCAACCAAAAGGTTTTTCTTAACAAAGCTAATTCAATCATCATTCACCTACAATTGGTGTTTTATTGCCGCTTAAGCTATGAAAAAGGCCAATTAAATCACCCATCACTCACTAATACGTGCTTAGTAAATAAATTATCAAAAAAAAAGGATTAATTTAATACCATTCAAGTTTTATGTGTGATATTTTATATAAAATGATTTTGAGTGTAACAAATTTACAGCTACTTTTTGACATTAGAATAAATTCTGACAAAGAAAGCAGCTCTCTTCTTCCTTACATGCAAAACAGGTATGGCGTATAGAAATAAACGATTGAACTCAAGCCTCGATCACCCAGAAAAGACCCAATCAACAAATACACACAGTGTAACACACACACATACGCCCCCTCTACAAGTCAGTCAAATTGATGAGGAAAGAAACCTGGCCAACCTAATTCAATTACCATGATTTGTTGGCATTCGATTCTACCCTGCCGGAGGCTACAATATACCATTCCTTCTCCACCGTGTGTTAGTCATCAACCTCCATCTCCCCGCATCGCTTGGGAGCGTTCGTTGTATGGCGATGACTTTGCACTAACCCCCGTACTGCGTGTCCAGTCCACGCTCACAGCAGGTCACAGAAGTATGCGGTCGGTTTTAATTTAGCGTACGAGTTAAGCCTTCCGCAGCAGCAGCAGCGATGTGAGCAGCAAACTTCGACCAGACATCATTAGGCTCAAAAGCTGGATGACCTGATTGTGGTTTTTCGGACCTAACGGACGTTGCGCATGGTACGCAGAATCTGCACGTTACATTCGGTTAACCAGCTGGCAGTCAATCATCAGTACGGATCAAAGCAGGCAATTAACGGGGTGACACAGCCCTGATTGACTACATCAGGCGCGCACGGTACGCACTCAAGCCGTCAAGCTGTGACGTTTGCGCGGTTAGGTGCGCGGGACTTGCGAAATTTTGGCTACAGCTTGTGGCTGATGGTGAAGAAAGGACATTAAATACAAATGCCGTTTTCTCAATTATATCTTTCACCTGAAGGACATTTCAGGGAAGATGATGTCACATGATCCATTTTTCGCCTTCCATGCTGCGATGCGCTGAGCTATAATTTGTAAGCGCCATTCAACGGCGCGCCATCAATTCGGTTGCTTGGTTCCGGTTTCTTCCGAATTGCCCACCAGGGATCGTTTCTAACAAAAGCTATAGGTCATGTGTCTCTTTTGATATGCGTGTGTGTGTGTGTGTTTTTTTTTTCCATGCCACTGCAAATCCCACTCAATGTACGGGCTTTTACGGCTCCCCGGGAAAGATAAGCCGTCGTCCGGAGCAGTCCGTCCGCCCGTTTTCGGGAGATTGGAGGAAAACTAATCCGAAACCTTTGTGCGCTGACCGATGATGGTGGCGACAACCAGTGGTTCAAGGTTGACGCGCCTGCCATCACACACAAAAAGGTGACAGGTTGCAGATAATGGCAGCCCTTCGGTACGGACTAAGAAACGCATGAAACGCTTTTCGTTGCGTGTGGCGTCAATGTGACCCCTCGTTTGCTTTGGATTGAATGCCTTAATTCATCCGATTTTTGTTTGTCATTTTTCTACCGTTACATCCTCCGAATTCTACATAGGCACCTACCGGAGGAAGAGATCACACGAAGGCCTGCTGACGGCATGACCGGTTCGAATGGGCTCTTTTGGTGGCACCGGTCCGATAGCAACGCATTCATCCCGAACCGACGGCTCAAAAGACTACTTTTCTTGATTGCAACTGGTCAGCCAGCTAATGGATTTCCATTGAAGCAAGGTTCCGGATAGGTTCCGGACGGAGGAGTGTTGGATGCGTGACAACTGAGCCACTGTTCCCAGCTCATTCAGTGTTAATAAGATTTTCGTCCGGAAGTGTGGCCTTGGTTTACATCTTACATTACATTACATTACATTACATCTCAGGTAAGCTTTTACGTTTTTGCCGTTGGTGGGCAACCTTTTTGAAAAGCGAATCAAAGTTTCATGTTCTTATCAAAACTTCATTACCAAGACAAACCAATACGTGTACGGCACCGGTTAATATCTGCACACCATGAATATCTAATTTAACTATCTCTCGGCCGCATCTCTCGACACATGCAAAAACGGGAACTCGGGTGAAATTAGGCCTAGACTTACACGACGACGACGAATTACTTGGGCAAACTTTCACCCCAAAGCATTCATCAAACTTTGTGTGGACAAAAAAGGGGTTTTGAAGATTATATATACACACACACACACATGCATATATCCCTTGAACCGTTCGGGACAATCACGTATCATTACAGCTGCCGGTTCGTTATCTCTTCTCGGACAGGTGCGCGAAGAGCCTGCAAAATTGAGGGGTTTAGTTTAAACTTAAATGGATGAAAGTTACAAATTTAATGGCGATTAAAATTTCTTCGCTTACACGTAGTATTACACTGTTGCTTCCGCATCGTCGCTTTAAGAATCTCTGTTGGTGCGCCTGCCTCCGCATCTCCAGAACTATCACCCCAAAACGTGACATGGAAGTGAGCGCAGTGGAAGTTTACCATCCACACTGCTACGGCAAATGATGATGATGGGTAATGGGCTACGGGGACATCATGCGAGGAAGCTGTGCCACTGGGAAAGGAGTAGTAGCTGGTTGATTAAAATCTAAATAATTTAAAATCAGCATCCCGGGAGTGGCGCATGTCTTGACGCAAAGTTTCGCAAACAACCCAGGATGAGCCAGGAACGTGCCGCTGGTAGGAAAAAGTTTTCTAATATGTGTAACATTGATGAAACGGGGACACATTCGGGGGTGGGAGAGATGAAGTTTTTTGTTCGGTTCGGTCCTAGTGATGAACATGGAAGGAACTACATTGAACATTGCTCAAGAAAGTGTTGAACATGCCGCTAGGAGAGTTGCTGCCTCACCAAAGGTGTGCATGTTTGGCAAAGTTTGATGCATTTACCAGGCCAGGAGGCTTCTTTATTGTTCTTGGGAAGTTAGGTTTGCATTTTCATTAGGTCTTTTCATTCACTTACTTAACAAAGCATAGAAGCATAAAAGAGAAGCATAATCCAAGGAGGCGCTGAAACTCTCGTTTTAAATTGTACGTTAAATTCTT
>KI920574.1:3955-22368 GCA_000473525.2 Anopheles melas | reverse complement strand
TCACTGTAAGCTGCGGCGCTGCGTTCGCGAATTTCGATGGAGTTTTAAACGGTCGGTGAAAATGGAAAGCCCCCGGTCGGTTTTATTAGAACGATAATTTAACAGCGAAGCTATCAACGAACCCCCCCCCCCCATACTTTGGTAGGAAACTTTATGGTAAGGACTTCGGCTCCTTCGGCTCTGGTGGCTTTTGCTTCGCTTTTGTGCGGTAATATTAAAGCGAAAAGTTTTGTTTATGTTTTGAACCTTTGCAGCGGTGCAGCGGAAATGGAATGTGTTTTAAATTTTGTAGATTTATTTGCATGTTTCTTTGTAAACACGAATTATTACGAATGATCATTTTTCACTTCAAATGATTCAATTTAAAATATAATAAAATTCTTTTACAATATTAGATCCATCGCTCGTCCTTACACGAGGGGACACATTTTCCCGGAAAGTAGGACTCCATCAAACCCTTTTTTTCGGGTCACCTTTACGCTACAGTCAATCAGCTTCGTGCTCGTGGCGCAAGAGTATCGAAAGGATGCTCCCTCACCTGTCATCAGTATGCAAATGTGACAGTGTCTGATGAAGTTACCGAGCTGCGGCAAACGTCAACCCTTCACCATCCACTGGCACCATTGTGTGGTGCGCGACCATATTTACAAGCTCTCTAGTCCCATGTAGGGTTTAAACAGGGCAAAATGAGCATGCGGAGCAAAATGGCCACCCTTTATTTTAAGCCTGATTTCACAGCAAGGATATATTCCAAGGCTAAAAATAGATTCATTGTTCTATGAACACCATGTAAGTTTTATGACTCGTAATTTTGACGTAACAACTCAGTTGACAGTTGATGTAAGAAAAATACAAAACAATATTTAGTAGCATATAGATGTAATTCTTATCTCTTCGATAATCAGTTTTAAGCAATGGTACAGGTATCTGTGGAAGTTTTTCATGGTATATTTCTGTGCAATTTGCCTGCAAGGCAATTTAATGCGTGTTTTTATTAATAAAGAAAAATATTAAAATGCTTTAATTTTCATAACATATTTTTATAAAAATGTCAAGGGCTTTCCTGAAGAGCAAAACAAAAGATAGGACGAGAATACATTTCACGAAACGTGCGCAAAAGCTTTGACCATTACCTAAGCGCTTTGCTGTGGCCCATATTGCGCCAGTGTTTTGACTTTTCACGCTTTGTTTACATATGCCCATTTTGCTCCGCGTGTGAAAATAGCGTCACGTGAATCTTTATTTTATTTTTTTTTTTCATACGTTAGTTTTAAGCTATTATACCCAAATTGAATCCATAGGTAAATGATGGCGGTATATAATAATTTAAGGAGAATTGTGTTTTGGGAAAAATTAAAGACATATTCAACTGCTTAAAATGTGCATTTTGCCCCTCTTTCTCCTAGCGGCGGGCGTTATTCTGCTTGGTGCTAAACGTGTTTAAAAAAAAGCAAACTTCACACCCTAGCGCGCAGCGTTCGTCGGCCACGCCACACCCAACGAGTTGCCCAGCCCGTCAAAAGTGAAGTTGTACACTGCGCTATAGCAGTTTTTTTTTTCTTCTCTTTTTGCTGTACGCCATGCCATGGATGGCATTAGGAATTGTGTAAATATTATGCCGTCCTTTAGTTACTGCCATGGTGCCGATTTTTGACGCGCGGGGAGCGTTCTTTCCTTTATTTTGTTGATTTTTTCCCTACTCTCTCGATGTGCGGCGGTGGTAATGATGTCTTTATTACTTGTCAACGAGTTTTTTTTTTGGTGCGAGGAAAGATGCAAAATTGTTCGCTTTAAATGGCATGTTAGTTTTCCGAACACATCAAGGTTGGGCAAGGTACTTGTTTCCTGTCTAGTTTAAAGGTTTCCTGTGTGATTGGGGTTTTTTTTTAACGGGAGATTGTTTTATAAATTGCTTTAAAAAATGGAAAATTCCTCCTTTTTACAACACTGTCCTTGTGATGTCAACCATCCATTGTCAGCGTTGTGAGGACAATAAACAACTGCAATCCCGTGTGCTGCTCGGTGCTACTAATTTCTTATGCATCATGCGTGTGTGCATGTGTGACACGGGAAGGGTGCAATCAAACGCGCTATCATTTTCGGGGCGAGAGAGCGCTCACATGTGTTTGAACCTTCCCACAAGCGGTGGCGACAACCATATGGCGGCAGACTGTCTCCGGCACCGTAAAAGGGGCTCTAACCTTCCATACACAACAATAACGAAGAAACCTAGGCATCAAGGAGAGGGGCGTTGCAAGTTGTTTGACAACTTGCTATACATATTTCATACGCAAGATTACACAGCTCACGGGGGAGAATCGATGCGCGACCGTGTCTTTCACGGCATTCGACGGCTTCGACACTCGATACACCGGGCAAGAAGCCCCGTCTGTGCGTCCGTCGTCCCACCTTTGCGAAGGATGGTGGTAACTCGAACGGGCGGGCGCGCACCATCTTGACGGACACCGGGTGGTTGTGGCATGGCAAGTGCATGGGCGGTGCAAGTGGTGCTGCAAGTGCAATCGATCGCCGTTCGTGTCGTTCGTGTCAAGCGTCAAGCCATACTAGAACCCAGGAAGAAGGTGTGTGCGGGTCATAATTTATGCACCCGGTGTCAGTGATGGGCTGATAGCGGCAGTTCGTCGCGTCTTTGCTCCTTTTACGAGGGTTTTTTTTTCTGTCGTTGTTGTTGTACCCGTAACTCGGATGGGTGGCCACCCTGGCAAATGGGTGGGATCATTGCGATTGTTCGCCACTTTAAGCGGTTCGCTGCTTGATTTATCGGGAAAACGGAGAACGCGCACGTGAAGCCGAAAATTGCTGATAGTTGGGACGTGTTAGAAGATGTTTTTCTTCCCTTAAATTCACGTAAAAGTATGTATTTCTCTTGCACCATTACTCTTTTTTGGTGCTGCTTGGAAAAGATGTTCCCAAACGCTAAGGCCCTGTGGAACATGGAACGAGAATGTGTGCATTTTTCAACCATTTTTTTCCCTTTCAACACAAGTCTCAACCCCCGGAGTAGCCGTGTTTGTTGCTGAACAATGTTATTTAGCCTCGACCCATCACTCATCATGTTCTCCTTCTGCACCCGGTCCGGGGTTGTTGTTGAACATCGGCTTTATGGTTTAATTACCGCTCTACTGAGTGAAAAGCTTATCTTGCGGTACGCAGATCTCTTTCTCCGTTTTTCCCAGCGTCTATTTTAAGACACCTCGCCGGCAAAGGATTGCGCTCCCGGAGTTGTGTTGCAGATGGGACGGGAGATGGTAGTTCAGGCATCACTGGAATCACTGCACGTGCTTTCCAATTAACTTCAAAGACGACTAAGCACGACAGCGCTGCAACCAATAGCAGCGCACCGTCTGCGAAGAACTCAGACTGGTACATCATGTGGACCATGTACCGATGCCGGCGTTGAAAAACATACGCTTACGCGATGCTCCGGTGCTGATTAGGCCCCGCTTTGTACGTTCTTTGTTGCACTTTCTCTTAAATTTGTGTTCCACCACTCCATGGAACGACGGCCGAAACTTGAGCACCTAGTGAAACTAAGCACCAGTAGTGTGGGGCAGCACTGGCCCAGACCTGCCCGGAGGGCATCCAGTTCGAAAAAGGGAAAACATCTCACCCTCTTCCCGGGATGGCTGGATGCTGGTCCGTGGCGTACGCAATGAGATGGGTGTTTTATGGCTTCACCAACAGCAGCGGCACTCATCGATAGTGCCTTCGGGCGCGAAAGCGAACACGTGAGTGCAGAGTGACGAGAAAGGGCATCGTCCTCCACCAAGCTCCCCCCTGTTATTCAGCGCTCCAAAGCAGCGTGATGAATGATTCGAGCCAGCTCTCCGTTGCTTCTGACGTTTGCCAAAATTCACCTTTGCCATTCTCCTTTTAGCCTCTGACGGACGGTGGGGTGGTGAAAGATGACTACCGATCATCTGCGCCCCGGTGATATGAGTTATGTGCCGGCGTGGCCAAGAGAAAACAAATTTCCAGCGCTTACGAAGGCCAATGGGTTTGATCTTTTGCGCTCTCGGTCTCTCCCGCTCGATCTATCTATCTCTCTATCCTGCTTACTAAATAGCAACAGCTCGTTGTCGTTAGTTGCAACACATCTTGCACGGGAAGGAAATGTAACTAATGCGGGCAACCGAAAGCGAACCCCCGGGACTGCTGCAAATCGCGGATGTTTACATCTAGCGTAATTTACCGTGTTATACTAGGAGAGGATGCACATTATGCTATATGCACCCGACGGGATGAAAGAAGTGCACTTTAGGTCGGCGGATGAATATGGAACACGGGTATAAATTATGTTTGAAATATGACCGAAACGCAAACAAATAATTTGATGCAATGATTTATGTATGCGTAACGTGTTGTTGGTGTAGTTTGTTCTAGCCGTGGTTGTAACAACGCTAAAAATATGCGTTCCTAACATAACCGTGTCCAAACATGTTTAAGGTCCTCGGTTCGTTCATCTGAGATATTCGAGACAACACACTAAATCGCTGGTAATTGAAGTCTCGCAGCGTAATATCCATCAGACATCTCAGAAAAGATCAAAATCTCAGAATTAATCCTTATATCTCAGATCTCTGAGAATCGTTGAGGTATTTTTGGCATCCCACAGAAGAATTAGGTCCTAAAATCCTCGTTAAGCGTTTCTAAGCGGTTTGCCTAAATTATTTGTTTCTTCGAAAAAGCTACCTGACGAAATACTAGCTTGATCCTTTTTCATGTCTTCCTATATGCTAAGGATAACGCAGATATAATAATGGATTCCGTAAACTCGACTTATAGACAATGGTCCCAAGAACTGAAGAAACTTTCAACAAGGTAAAGCCAATTTCAAGGACCACAATTACCTCTTACGAACAGAGAAGAACCAGACTACAGGTTAAGCACAACGCTCGGTGCTAAGTAAACCTTAATTAAACAGCTTTGTCAATGCTTAAGCAAAATCCAAACACAACTTAACACAACAGTAATAGACCATCAAAAATCCTTGCCATTACCTCCGCCATGACAGTGGCTAGGCTGCTTTCGCAAAGCCCTATCGAGTCGCCAAACCTTGCGAGCGCCGAAGATAAAACGTGCAAACATTGACTTGTCAAAGTGAAACATCCGCCAAGCGTGTGGGTGCGGCGAACGAATCGGCGAATCACCTCGCTTGGGAAGTTTGTTCCCCAACAATCGGCAACGTTTGCTTTGCATAAACTTTGCGCAGCTCTTGCGGACGATTTGCGTTGCCGCCGCATCGTCTCACCGCGGCGGTGTGGTTTACTTTGCGTGGCTTTGCGTGTTCGGGAGGAAGGAGCGTGCTGTTGCTAAAACGCGGACGACCTCATCCTGTCCGAAATGTGTCGGTGTGGTACGTCCTATTATCAAAGCACGTAACGTGCTCTTTGCCCGAAGACGTGGAGTTACGGGATGATGGGGCTTCTTAACAGCTTTGCGCAATTACGGTGTGGTGATTTCATGGGACAATTTCTCCGTTCCATCAGCGCATTGGAGCGAACCTCCAATTCTTCATCGCTTCCGACGTTTACACTGTCATGAATGTCATCGCATGATTTGTTGGTGTGTGCCTGCATCTTCAACTTCCCGTGACCACAGAGATGTCTCGCGGGTTTCCCGGAAGTTTTGATAAACCGTAAGATCCTAATTCCGTCTGAGAGGGTGCTCAATCGGTGGACTGTTGCTTCTGTATGCTTTGTGTGTAGTATTGTACTCGCTCGTAGACAAGATGTTTTATCTATATAAGCGTTAGGAAAGGTAAAGAAAAATCGAACATGGTGAAGTACGTGTGGATGAAATTCTGCCCAACAATGCTTTCCAGACAAAGCGCGTGTATACACCAGAATCTTGACTGTATCAACCCAACCGACCGTGTGTCACGTTGTCCGTGTGTACGTGCTGGGTAATATTTTTTACATTAAACGCATACGGTAGATAAACGGTGTTGGCGTTGGCCATCGTTCAATGAAATACAATGAAGCTGCAGCGAGTCATCTTTTTCCCCCTTCTACGGGCTCGTCGCTGTGGTTTATAAAAGATGCAACTTTTTGTCATTGCTCCGGTACAATACTCGTAAGCAGAATACGACACATCAGTATGCTGTAGAAACCAGAGCAGGAGCAACAGCAGCAGCATAACCAATGGCTACACAATGCCAACTCGGAAGCGCTTAGTCCGTGACATGGCTAGAACACACACCCGCATTCGCGGTCACTACTATCTTCCGCATCTTTTGTGTCGGTGTCATCCCGTGTGCTCCCGTGGGGTGTGTGGTTGGTTTCAGCGGTTGGCATTGTCACACCCAAGCGCCGAGAGGTAGTGCAGTTAGTTCAGCTGCTCTCTCTCTTCATGGGTATCTAAAGTCTGTCACCCACAGTCTGTGATGCGGGTGAGTGTGTGTTGGGTGCTATTTTTCCATACTTTTTATTTCCCTTCGATATCACCCCCAGACGACGACGCACGAGACGAGGGTGGCAGGGCTGACGGGAATAGTAATCACTTCCTGGAAACTGCAACTGCTCGTGTGTCCGCGGTTTCAGGGACCGAAAGTTCAGGGACTATCCCCAAAAACCAGTGAAAGAATGCAGGCGGTACGAAAAAATAAATACTTAGCTTATCAAGATAAACGCCATCATCCTAAATCTGGCACCGGTTGCACCGAAGTTGTTTCGCCTTTGTTTCTATTTCGTTTCCGCCGAGGGTTTACCGCCAAAGCCGGGAGAATGTCGCCAGGGGTCGCATCCAAATATAACCATTGCTCGAAGGCACCCGATTTCAGGTATCGATTCCCAATCGTGTGGAGTTTGTGGAGACTCTGAACGGAGATGTGTCACCTCATGGCGCAGGGTAGATGGTCTTGCCAGTGTGTTGGCCTCCGGTATCCGATACGTGACGGTATTTTCGATGTATGCCATTTTTCAGCATTTTTCCCGTCGCTCGGAGAGGGGAGAATGGGTTTGGGAACGCGTGCTGCTACCCCCTCCCCATTATTCCCCGTTACTTGGGTTTGTGGATGCGCTTGGTACGTACAGGGCCCTTGTTTATGCGGGTTTAGAAAATCTGAGCAGCATGCTGAAGCATTGGTGTTCGGTTCGGAAATGGGGAAGATAACTCTAACAAAGCCGGTTAAGGTGAAGTTATGGAATTTAATAAAGTTTCACTGTGTGCCAAGCAGCTGTGGAAGAGGGAGCATTTTATTTTATCAATTCCATCGAGGTGTAGAACATTCGGAATGAAAAGAGCAAACGGAGCAAAGCAAAGGATTTTGAAATGTTGCTGTGTTGGGGTTTTCGGGGTTGATTGGCCAGATTTTCTAGTTAGTTTCATTTGCCTTGCTTACGTTGTGTATGTGTTGCGAAGGAGTAGGGATGGCCTCAAGAAGCACAGGTGTCGACGGTTCATTAAAGAAACAGGTTATGAATTATTTATTTTCTTAAGTTTTTTCCTACTTCCATACGTTCCATACATACGTTCATTTACTTACATTACTCATTTCATTGATATTCGTTATGTATTATTTTTATTGGGATTTAATCGCTGATGTTTTACCAAGGCAGAAAGTGTACTAAATATTTTTCTTCTTCTTATTTTCATTTCAGGTACATATAACTCATACATTTCAAACATAATAATGTGTAAGTAGCAAGCGTACACTTTAAATTATAAAACAAAAACACATGAAGCATACAGAACGCTTTGATAAAAACATATGAAAAAGACAGTAAATAATGGAAAGAAGGAAAACAGAAGTAAACCAAATCAAGAACAAAGATAAAACATAGAAACAACTAGAAGGTAAAAGTAAAGTAGAAGGAAAGGTGAACAAACAAACATGAAATTTTGGAGAGTTAAACAAGAGCTGTGGCACAGAAATACTAAAAATAATCCCGGATTTGTCTTGAAAAATTAATAAGAAATGAAAAAAGGGCTCAAAAATGTAAAAAAGAGGCCCCTCTTTCATATTCCGATTGCGAATTAATCCTTTATTTTGTAGCTTAATAAAAAGAAAAACGGAAGCATTTTTGTTTTTTTTTGTTTTGCTTTCCACTCGTCCATCATCGGAACGGAAGAAAAAATCGCTTGTGATAGGAAAATGTATGGAAACTCTTTCCCTTCCTACCTTGAAGGCAATCTTCTCTTTTTTGCAACCGGCTCAGCACCCGACCGTTTCGATCCAACTCCGTTGCCCCAGCAGCACTAGGTTTGCATTTTTCGGGCCTACCGAAACCATTTATCTCACGTCACATTTGTCACACGTTGGAATGGTTTATGGTTTATCGCTCCGGGGAAGCAGGCTGCTAGTCTCTGGCCTTCGTTGCCCATGCGCGCTGCAGTTGAGCTGAGAGTGCAAATGATGATGATGATGATGCTGTTGGTAACGAGTCCTTGCTCGGACAGGAAATGCCCGCTGGTTTGGAAAATATTTACCTTCCTGCAATCGATTTGCTGCGAGCTTGAGACACACACACACACACCTCGTGCAATTAGACCAACAAGGTATATGCTGAGCGCTCGCTGGAACAGGATGGAGTTTATTTATGCCCGTGTTTCTTCTTTTTTGAGGGAGTTCTTTTTTCACTGCTTTGTGACACTCCAGGAAGCTCTTAACGATGCTTTCGTTTCTTTCAGCTAGCGTTTCTGGTTGCGTTTTTATTTGTTACCTTTGCCTAGCTGGAAGTATTTATTTATCATTTTCCATCATAACAATCATTCCAGTGTGCGTGTGTGTGTGTTAGATGTTGCTTTATCGCCCGTCGTATGTTTAATCCTGGTTGCAAACTAAGTCGGGAGAGGAGTCGACCGGGGTGTGGATGGTGTTTTATTTTTCTTACCCCCCAACAGTCGATCATCGCTCAATCTCTCGCTCTTCTCGAGACCTAACGGAGACGAGGGAAAATCAATTGACATCCAGCTGAACGTGGTTGGTCGTGTCAGAGATTGGTATAAAAGTTTTATTGTTTATTTATTTGTCTTATTTTTATGACACTTCCAGCGCTGCTGACGATATCATCAGCAGTCGTCTTGCATCGTCAGCGTTGAAGTTGCATTTGTTGCGTGGCACATATCCTCCGAGCGTCTCCAGCTCTGGAGGCCGTCTGGCTCAGAGTTTGATCCGTTTGTTGTTTATGTTATTTTAGGATAATTTGTTTTCAGATCCTTCCAGGGAGTTTGAGAGAGGGCACACTCGGGGCGACGTATTGTTGTGTTACACCAACTGTTATTTTGTCTCAAATTTTATATGTTTTTGAAGTTTCAGCTTGTGTGAGCATAATTCTGTAACGAACTGCGAAGACTACGGGTATTATTTCCGTTTCAATGCATTTGAATTTTCCACGCGTGTGGGTTTTTTTTTCCGATGGACACCTAAACTAGAGCTTTGCATTTTTCACAGCTCAGTTAGCTAATAATACCGCTGGCATGGTAAAGCACTTCATCGATTTCGATTTCCTTCTTTTTTCGCTGCCTTTCCATATGGTGCATGCAGCATCTCGATGCTGCATAAATTTCGTTAGTGCGTTAGTTATTTTTTCGGTTTTGTTTTCGGTTTCCTGCTCGAAGCTTTTTATCTATTCGAACGCACCACCGTTTTATGGCAAACCGTGTGCGTGTGGTGTAGAGTGTGAAATTTGATATTTTCACGATACGCTTCCCTGCGTGCGTCCCTGTGTTTCTGTGATCGCGTTTATTGCCATTCGAACGGTGTTGTCTCCCTATCTTTGGGCTCACTTTGTTTGGTCTGTAGTGGTGCGTATGCGTTCGTTTATTACGCGCCCCCGGAAGTGGCAGATCCAGTGGTAGCATATTTTTTTAATGCTCATCCCCTGCGTGTCCTGTGTGTAGCGAGGAAGGAGGAGGTGTGGAGACGGTCGTTATGCTCATCCGATCGGAGTGTGGACTGATGGTTTTTTGTTCTCTATTTCAAACTAAAGTATCAGTTTTATTTTACGCACAATAAGGATGAAGAGTGGTTAGCCTATCGTCCAGTGAGTCTAGTTTTGTTTTTCAACCCACACCATTGGCGTTTGTTGCCATGGTGTGTAAGCACCGAGTTTTTCCCTTTCACACGGGCCGCAAAACAGTACTGTAACACTGAGTGAGACGAGAGCAAAAACCGCGACCGCGTGTGGCTTTCGATAATAACACGGGAAAACTGTTCTGGACTAACAAACGGAATTATTTACGACCCGAGGGACTGGAGAGAGGGCTAGACTGTGCCAGACGTATTTCGGTATATTTTGATGAGCTGAGGTTTTGTGGGGTGATGTATTTTTTTCGTCCCGTTTCGGCCCTAGTGATGGTTGTTGAGTGGCAAACATTTTCTACTTAAACCGCTAAACAACGACCCATGGGATTGTCTGCCGGTGTGTCTGGCAGGGATTGATGTTAAAGTGGGGGCTTTTTTTTGTCTAGCGAGGTGTATTTTAGCCGTGATTTAATGCACAAGTTAAATGAAACGTTTACGAGATATTGGGGAGTTGACTTTCTCCTAAAACGGAAACAGGTACTGTGTTACTACGTCATAGTAAATTGGGATCTATTAAAGATGTATTGGTTGAAACCTATTCGTACAAGCAAACACAATTACATTGTAACAACAAGCGTACTATACATAGAAGAGTCTGTTCTGTAATTGATGAAAGGTCCTCCCAAACATTGATGTCCCAAAGTGCGCTTACGATTAGATCCCATCCATCAAGAGCGTACTGCACTTCGGTTGACGATTGATTGGTGCTTGACCTCAATCGACTGGATTTTCGCCATCTCAGCGCACTCGAACGGTCGAAGTTCAAACCAGCTTGAGCTGCTACGAAGACACTTGCTTCTTCGTCTTCGCGGAGGACACACAAAATTGGCAAGTTTGTTCCTTCTTACGCTACCTCTTGAACCGACCAGGACACACCGACTCGACGCGAATGCATCATCTGTCCAAGTTGTTTCATTTCAATTTTGCCGCTGAGTGCACAACTAAATTAAGCTTTCCGTGCTTTCGCTTGTGACGCCCAAGTAAGTAAACAAAGTCCGTCAACGGTGGGAAGGGGCACAAAAACATTGAAATCCTCTCACCTGGCACTGTTGATAGAGTTTGGATTAGCAAATGTGTGTACTGGAGAGGCAGAAGTGCTTCGAAGCAAAGGCCGTTGCTTCGATTATCTTGACCGAGGATATATACTGTCCAGGCAATCTCCCTTTTGCAGTGTACCATTATGCAGTAAGTTAATAAAGCTTCAAGTACACCGGAACGAGGCTATTCACACATTGACCACTGAACCAACAAATGGAGATGATTTGAATCTCCTCTCCCGGTGCACCACCGGTTGATCCTGGGAAAGGGCACCGCAACACCGAAGATACCGAGCATCCATTTCGGAAGCGCCTGGCAGATGGATTAACAAAGTGTAAATTTATTGTGCTCATTGTCCCATGTGGACAACACCAGCGGGGATTGGAAGTTTCTCTCGAATCCAAAGGGTCTGCGCAGAACGGCCGGGGGTGCATTGCACGGCGTTGTGCTAGCATCCATTATGCAGTCGTATGCAAATTTCACCTTAATCTGTGAATAACAGTTTTTCGAGCCTAGTGTACACAAACGCCGTACACAAACGCCCGCCACAAAGTTGCCGCAGCAGAGCTAAACAAATTCTAAAATGTAAATAACACGAACGCCGCACGAATTGTTGGTGCGGAGTCTCCCAGAGCGTCCCGGCGCGAGATCCAGAGTTGCATGAGGATCAGACTAAACAAACTCAGGATCTTGCGAGAGTGGCGAGTGTGTGGTGAGTTTATGGATGGTTCATGTCAATAACTTTGGCCTCGCTGAATTTCCCTTCCAGTGGCTTGTGACATCGCGGTCAGAGGTTGAAGTGGAATCGGGGGAGATGTGGTGGTTGTTGGAGGAAGAACTGCACGTTCTTTGGGGAACGACGGCCGGAGGAATGCTATCTGTTAATTCAATCAATTTTAATTGAACATTGAATTGATAATGGGGTTAGACACTGTGTGGAGCTCACTCCGAGGCACTCCGAGATCCCTCTGGCTTGACTTTAGCCTACACGAACGAGCGGATTCCCTTAAAAGGGGATGTCCCTTTTGTTAGGTCCGGAATCGGAATGGACAGACAGGAACGTGCGCGACCATTGTTGGCGGCACCACGCTAACGCAGACTCATTCTAAGGGCCTGGCGGTCGATTACGAAGCGAAAGGGGTAACATGATTGTGCGGGCTTTGTGGTGTTTGATACATTCGGGCATAGTGTGCTCCTGCCGCACTGGATGCCTGTTGCAGTACAGGCAACTTCACTAGGCTCGTGAGATGTTCCGTATCGTTTGCTCGAACTTGCCCGCGTAGATACTTTCCAGCAGCTGGCGGGACATGGTTTTCTAATCTTCCTCCAGGAGTCCAGGTACCGAGACAACATTGCTGGAACACGTGTCTTTGACCATTTTCTAACAAGCAACCGAACTCGCTCGCATTTAATGACATTAATCCATTCAGACAAAGATCTCAAATTTGTGTCCTTTGTTCCACTATATCCGAAGCAGAGTAACGAGAGAACGGTAAAGCCTACTAAATGCGGTGGTCTCCGCAGCGTTCCCGCAACGTGTCTGTATGACTCTCTACCCCAGTGTCCAACTCCAAAAACGGCGCTCACGGTCCGTACCCATTGTCCGTGGCGGATGGTAATAACGTGCGTTCACATCGATCACACATATTGGGTTGGCATAATAAGTTTGTGTATTCCCGGATGGTCCCAGGATGCGAAAGGAACCATTCGAAACAATGGCATGAGTTAGCTTCAAACGACAGCTTTTAACGAGATTTGCTTTTGGTGGTGACCCGGGCATGCAAGAGTTGCATGTCAATTTGCTGCAATTTGCTGTTCCTTCGCTCTCTCCTCCCGGGGAGGGGGCCGCACAAAACATTCCGATTTACTTGCTCTGGGAAGAATGTCTGGGAAGAGAAGGATCAGTTATATAGCCAGCGGTAGCAAAACAGAAACGTTACAAACAGCAACACACTCACGCTAATTGCTTCCACATCACGTTCAATGTGTTGATTTACTTTTCATGCAATAAAAATAAGTGTTAATGGCGTTCTTTACCTCCACCTTCCCCTCAGCTACGCGTTTTGCTTAAGCGCACTTCAATCGCTCAACACGAACCACACCACCACCATTTGGCTCTGCTTTAGTTAGCTCTCCATGTAGTGGCGCGCATGTCTGGCATTCGGGGCTGGGGCTGTAGCACGAGGTAAAAAGGTTTCCCAACAACCAAAATAAAAAAAAAACAAAAAACTAGAGCTGGAGAATAAATTAAACGAAGCAGTGTGTGTGTGTGTTTTTTCTGCTTTCCTTAAAGGGGTGCTACGTGCAGTTCCGGTAAAAAATAATGATCACGATTGCAGTGGTGGTACCGCGTCGTTCCCTCTTTCTTCCTAGATAAACCATCTCCAAATTTATGAGTTTCTAATTGGAAATGCTTTAGTCGTTATTTTAAATCGAATTTGTTCCTAAACGTCCCAACTAGCTTCGGACCAAAGAGAAGATAAAGAGAAATAGAGATAGAAGCATGGTGGACAGATCGAATCGTCCCTGTCTACTGCTGCAGTGTTTACCCGTTTTGTCCATTTCCGGCTCACAGGGTTTTGCTGTGGAATGTGGTTTGAATTTTTATATCAGATTCTCGATTCCGGGTTCGTTGTATTCTTCCACTGTATCCCTTTCCCAAGCTCCTATGCTTTGTCTATGATTATGACGGATTTAGTGCGGCTTTCGAACACGGTTTGGGTGGTCTGGGTTCTTTTTTAAGCCTCGCACCACAAACTGAAACCCTTTTGCCGGTCCCGCCAAACAAAAGAGGTAACGATTCAATTAATCAAAGTACCGCCAATTCCCAACCACAGCAGCAGCGGCAGTGTGTGCGTGTTGGTTTGATTAGCAGCAATGGGAGTCCCCTGTTGGCAGCTGAGGCCAGAGAACTGGACAGTGGGAAAGCACGAACCACTCAACACAACATAGTGATAGACTTTTCGGGCGCACAAAACGCATACGGACAGCTGTTTTGGTGTGGCCGCCGACAGCTGCTGCATATGTGAAGGTTGCCGAATGCAGTTTGCGTGGCCAATTCACACCCGCTACCACCATGCCCAAGCCATTGGTGGAACGAAGCAAAACGAAAAACACAGAACTTAAAATCCATTGAACCCGGCGGTTGCTCCCCTCGGCGCAACATTTTGTGAGCGGAGGGATAACGGCTTGGCCGTGGGTTAGAATAACATCAGTTGAACTTTTTTTTTCCCCCAATCCAACACCACACAGTATGCGAGGCGATCGCTTCTTGCCTTGCTTACCCCCTCGCCAGCAAAACGATCAATTCCCCCGGTCAGTCGCGTGCATGTCCGTACAAGCGGCAAAGAGATTATCATAAGCTATGTTTTAACGTGTTTTTGTTCGGTTCCCCGTTCGTCGCTATGCTATATCGACCATCGTGTTATGGGTATGATGGTTCGGCGAGAACTTTTTGGGAGTTTTTGTTGTTCTTGTTGTTGCAGCACGAGTTCTTTCCGATCGATTCTTTTATTGCCCACCGTCCGGCCATCCCCTTCCCGGGGGGGTGGCGCAGCAGTGTATGCACGTCTTCAGCTGTACCATATGTGGTTCGGTGTGCGGCGTGTGGAACGAAAAACGGAACAGACAAAAACACATAAAACCAAATACTTCTCGCGCGCGCTCTTTGTGTGTGTGTGTTTTGAGCTGCTGGGATGGTTTTCAGGTTTGACGGATTTTTACGGCTCCTCTCGGCCCATGCTGCATCTTTCCACTGGTGCTTCAATGCAGTGTGTAACCCCTTTTTGTTGGGTTTGCGGTAGCAATTGTTAGAAATCATTCTACCATTTTTGGATGCACATGCACACAGCCGCCTCGGTGATCGGTTTTCCCAGCGATCCCTTTTCCACACATGCTCTCTGACAGCTGACAACTGTTTAACAAACTGCATATGCGTGCTCTCGGTGTGTGCGCTCCTGCCGTAGGCAGCAGACCTGTGCGGGATGCACTCACCACCCGGCACACAACACTGCAACTTGTGCATTTCTCTTGTGTGCGTGTGCATTCTGCTCTTCCACCGTGTTTCGTCTTGCGGATGGTGAGATGCGATGAAATAATGAACACTGAAATTGCAATCGCCACACGAAACGTGCGAGGCAACGAGAACCTGGTTGCAGTGTTGCGTTTCTCCTCATCTCGTTGGATTATCAATTTCTTGTTGGAAAGCAATATTCTTTATGGTGGCCGTTTTTTCCCCCTTCACCTTTTGATAGACGGGGGGATGTTTAGCGCGCCGGTGTAATTTGTGTTAATATGGCAATTTGTAATTAAATAATTTGTTTCATCTCTTACTGCAGCACTAACGTAGCGAAGAAGTGATGAGCGCGAGAAATGGAATAATGATGGAACGCTCCTTTACCTGAACCTTGTGAACTCTTGCAAATAGCGGTTGCAAAACTGCAAAATAAAACCAGAAAACTGAAATGCATCCAGCATTCAGCACTATCGTTTGAAAGAGACATAAAATCCTCTGGATCGAGCATTGGATTACGGTTCTGGGGGAAACTTTTCAATTTCTTCGGTTAATTTACAGCCCACTGACCCGAGAAGCTTGTAGAGAGCGCTGGGTAGAAAAACGACTAAAGTGATGAGATGACGGTATGTTTTTTTCTGCTGCTGCTGTCCTTAGCTTAATGATCATGTTTCGATTTGCCCTTGAAGCTCTGTGTCCAGAGAAAGAGAGTTCTTAGAAACTCACAAACAGCAGGTTGCCTGTCGTTGAAGTAGGTGCTCGTCAGCACTGCCGCTCTGCATAATGGGCACGTGTCTTTGATGCGCTATAATGATGCGCGAATAGACGACGTAAACATACATCTTTTTTTATAGTCTCGTAGAATGTTTGAAAAGTGTTGCTACAGTTTAACAAGTAAGCATATTTCCAGTTCGATCCACGCTCCAGCTGTTTTGCCTCGATGAAACTCTAAGCGGTAAAGAAAGCTGAGGCTTCAAACTCGCTTAATCTTCCGGAGCAGTAGACAAGGCACGAGGCTTGAGCGAAGGGACGATGTGCGATATCATATTTCCTTACCCCGCACTAGGGATCCACAACACTGGAAAGCCGAAGTTCGTTTGGCGGATTTCTTGGAGGTGTCAAGCTGTCTGTTAATCGTTGTGTGTGTTCTAGGGGGCTGCCAGTCGTCCCGTGTCATGAGTGATTCTGAACCATATCCGAATTAACTGAAGTCATCCGTATTCTTACGCTCATTGGTTTATGGAGAAACACTTTTACATACTCCTCCTTTGACTCTATTCACCGTTGAAGAGTCAATCTTTTAATTGGAAAGAGGTCTTCTAACGCAGATGTAATAAAAGCGCTTCTTAATGAAGTTTGGTCGGGCGTCTATGCTCTGTGGCAAAGTACCAACCTATTTCCTCCCATTAAGCCTCTTTCCGGACTTTATTTGGCACCTCATTCGATTGTCTCCGGGGGCAGTGACTTCTGAGCCGAATTCAACGTCACAGCAGCACTGCATGGAGGTGGGGTTGAATCGTTTGGACGGCAAAACACAGCTGCAAAAGAACATGGCACCACCCAACAATGACAGATGTGCCCGATCCATCGAGCTACAATCATCCCGATAGAGTGTCGGTTCTCCGGGAGGGGACAGTGGGCAAGAGAGAACGAAAGACAAATTGAACCACATACCGTGACCTAGCGCACTGATTGGAACCCGATATCTATTGACCAATCCCCCCTCCCAATGCTCCAATGTGTCTCAGTCCAAATGAAGATAGCGTGCGCCACGGTGGCGTAAACGTTTGCGAAACAATTTGTAATGGATGAGTAATTATCGGTTCGATAGCGACACGACGTAGGCTTGTGTGTGTGTGCTACACACGGCTAGCAATCAAGAGATAGAAGTTAGATAGTTTCTTGCCAACATCAGCAGCATGTAGGGAGACATTCTTTTGCAGCCGGTGGTGAACTGTTCTAGAAGAATTGTTTCGTCACGGTTTAGTGATCACACACGGGAAGCCACGTTAGCGTGAAAGTCGAAGTCACTTTGTAGTATCAGTTAAAGCGCTACGGTTAGGATGTTTGGGCAACCCGTGTCTAAACATTTTTTTCCTGAAGTTGGAATGTTTTTCTTGGAAGTTAGAATGCTGTTTGGAGCTGGTTTGTTTGAACGCCGCCGGAGCTCGCTGAAGGCAGCAGAGAGCATGGGAGAATGGCTGCGGAGTAGTATGATGTGAAAAGTTTCCATTCTTTATGGTAGTTACACAAAACTTCACACTTTTTTTCCTGTTCTCTCAGTTTGAAGAAAAGAACCAACCAACCAAATAGTTTGAATAAAATAAATTGTTAATCAACGTAAGCAAACCTGCACGATGCCACTGCAAAAGTCTCCATACAATTCTTTCGGCTTCATCGCTCCACATCTCCATCAACTTCATCATCCATGCGTCCGGCCAGAATTAATGATGTTGAAATACAATTATTTGCTTTTAAAACTGTCATAATTTGACGTCTCCGGTGTGTGTTTCCGCTGCGGAGCAGCACCGAGGTCCGCAGAGTGTTTAATTTATTTATTTGATAGTTTTTATTTGACCCCCGACCCGGTCCCGGAAGGCACCACCGTGGTGGCGGCGGCCTGCATTGACATTGTGCATTTTTGTCTTATTTTCTCCCGCCGATAAAGGGTGAGAGAGGACGTAAGCGAGAGGAAGTTGCAGCCCCCCCCTGCCTCCTTTTCCGGCATCTTTCCGGCTCTTATTTACTCATTTGCATTCCAATGCATCCGCCCGTGAGTGTGCGCTATCTGTCGCCCGGTCGCCCGAATGCACACTTACTCGTGGTTCGTGCCCAAATCTCTCACATTCCACCAATGATGCGTCGCGTTCCAACCCGCTGCTGGGGCACACTGAATGTGGTAATTCCCGAATGCCCCTCTCCCCCCCCCTCCCATCCCCCGCCTGCTCTATCGGTTACATGTTTCTCCTCTGCCGCACGACGCGCCATCATCGATCGGTTGTGCGATAGAGAAGTTATTATTGCTGTTCTCATCTTCTCAGCTCCAATGACCGAATGCGGCGGCGTGTGGGGCGGTCGCCCGGGAATGAAGACATTATCAATGATCACTTGCGCCCAGCAGCGGCGCACGGGGGTCGATTTCGGGTAGGAGCCGCTTCCCAATCGCAGCAACAGTGCATGAAGCATGCCGGGCGCCCACCGAAAGCAAACGAGCCGCACCACCAGCAAAGCGACCACATAATTGTCAGCCGCACACACTCTGGGAAAAGGTAGAGGGTGCGGGGGGGGGGGGGGGGGGGGGGGGTGATAGTTTAT
>AXCO02004920.1:0-19460 GCA_000473525.2 Anopheles melas | reverse complement strand
TGTGTGTGAATGCTTTTTTTATCGTACACCGTCGTGTATAGAAATATGTTTTCAGGTGCAGAGAGAAGCGTATGTAAGAGATAGGAGAATAAAAATGTTGATTTCGTGTTGTGAGTATTGTGTGTGGTAGTGTTTTTTTTTTTGTTTGTATTACCGCACTCATCGAATATGTACGTCGTCGCCGTGGTGCCATCCGGATGCAGCTCCGTCTGTTTGATAATCTTCTCCTTCTTCAACAGATCCTCTATCCGCATGGCATCGATTATGGTGGCAGTGGTGGTGGTGGTGGTGGTCGTGTTGCCACCACCCGCTGCCGTTCCACCTCCAGTCGCGACCAGCGTCGCGCCACGCATGGGCAGCATTACTGTCGTGCCCCCGCTGGTGGTCGGTGGTTCCGGCGAGGAAGGATCGGGATCGGCCGTGAACAGGATGTAGTTGTTATCCTTCTTGGTCACCACGATGTTTTTGCTCTCCAGCAAACAATCGTTTAGTACGACCGGCGTTGCGTGAGTGATCAGCGTGGTTGGTGTTGCTTCGTCACCGCTTGCCTCGGCGGCCAGCGTCGCCGTTATGGTCATGGCACTACCTGCTCCCGTAGCGTCACCGCATACAGCACCGCTTACGATCATCGAACTTTGCTGCTGTTGTTGTTGCTGCTGCCTATCCGACTGGCGCAATCGCAGCTCTTCGTGGTGCGTAATGATGGGGATATCATTTTCCTCCACCAGCAGGGCCGGTTCGGCCGTTGTGACCGTAATAGTTTTGATCTTTTTGCCTCCCGTCACATTCCCACCACCGGTAGAAGCTGCACCATTTCCGCTGTCACCCAAGGCAGAGCTGGCCGTGCGCTTCGATGTCAGTATCACGACTTTGCGTTTGGTGCCTGCAACGAAACAAACATTTGCACACGTTAGAACACGCTGCTTTCGGGGCGGATTTCCAAAATGGGTACATTCCAATTGCGCTACATTCACCAATTCTACTTTATAGGTCACACTGTGTGTTCGAGGCCTTGTGTATGTGGTGTCCGGTTTGGTGTCCGGATGTGGTACGAACAGTTTACCGTAACAACACTATCGATAGTGGGGTTTTGCGACCTTCTTATCCATGATGTTTGTTCGTGTCTGGTTGTTCATGATTTCTCCACGCACACACACGCGCGCGGCATTTGTGACATGCATTGTTCTTCGATTATATGCTTTTTCTAAAGAGTTTGTGTTTGGTTGTGATTGTGTAACTTTTGCACATTCAGCATTTAAACGACTGTGTATTTCTTTACATTAATTAAAAAAAACGTTTATAAAACACAAGTTTCCCTTTTCCTAGTGCTGGAAACATTTAAACTTAAACATTGTACACTACATTTTAACCAAGAGTAAAAGCTATTGAAACGAACATATTTTTAAAGAGCAAAAAATACAGGATGAAAAGTACGGAAAATACAGATAAAATTAACACTTGGGGAGTGGGGAAAGCTTTACATGAACACAAGCACCGTTACAATATAAGCTGACACAGTGTACTATCCATCACATTGAACCCAATTTCTGTTGTTGCATATTAAGCATATGTTGTTGTGTTCTCCTCTGAAATGTACAATTTAAATAGATAAAACCAACAACTTACATCAATAATTATGGGATATTTACACTAAAACGCACTAAACGCATTGGTAAGTAGGGTTTTATTGCAAATCTCCATTCATCCGAAATAAATATGAAAATGTGTAGGTATATGTATTTTACAGAACAATTGCTGAAACCATTCTAGCCATTCCCTACGATTTTGATGGCGGAGGGCAGGGGGTGTTATTATATTTTAACCAAGCTAATTAAATCCAATTAAACCAAACGCCCATGTTGTTATTTCTCTTGGCTAGCTATCGTTTTGTTAGAGTTTTAAGCAAAATTTAGTTGAACAGTGTGAAGCAATGTTTTATTTTAACTGCTGATTTATCTATGCTAAATGTAAGAAGAGCTTTTAAACGCACAAGTACTCTCTCACTATGCACACATTTAGCAACAGCATTATCGATGGAAACAAAACCCCAAAAGCAATGTGGTTAAATGAGATGAAATAATTTATTTGTTCGCTATTGGAAATGGTAGAAGAGTCGTCGTATCTGTCTCCTCACTTTTCTCAATGGGGACATTTGCAATGATTGGATGCAGCAGTTAAAAGTGTTATCCTAATTGGGCAAGTGTTTGCATTCCCATAGCATTTGGGGTATTGGAAAAAGTAAGCTGTCTCATATGAAGATGTGTTGTTAGTCAATGGCGATGAAGATGATTCTTCTATTTCAATTACGTCTGCCAGCTTCGCCTAATTATATTGCCTGCTTTTCACAATAAACAGCACTACACACATTCGTCTGTTTTTTTTTAATCAATATATATGCAGAGCTGAATTTGTGGTGCTATAGTTTCCTTTCCGACGAACATGATAGAAGCAGTTTTGTAATATCCTTTCAATCTCTCTCTGTATTTCGCTTTCTCAAAGCGATATCCTTCAGCATCATCCACTCGTCTTGTTAGTTGCGCGGACCGGAAAAGAGAAAAAAGAAAACAATATGTTATTGATTGTATAATAATTAGCGTAAAAAAGGATAAAGCACAATCACACGTGATCTTCGTATATGTACATCAGTTAAATAGCTACATACAAACCCCCTTGGATTCGTTGGAAGATACAATTGGTTTGCTTCCGTCGCTTTGATCTCCCTGCGAATCCACCATTACGTACCTAACAGAATTTAAAAACTAGTTAGTATGAACACACACAAAAGAAGAGCGCACTACATTTCAGTTGCTTTTCTGCTGCTTTCTTTCTTTTTTTTCAGCTTGTACTGCACCTGTATTTCAGTTATCGACAAAAAATGGCACTAATATTTCGACATTAACCTGTGGTTTGTTTTTTCTCCTGCGTCTTTTTAAACTGTTTTTGTTTCTTTTCTCTAACATACAATTTCACTATGTTGGGTATAAGTCTTTTTTGTAACGATTGCACTACTGCAGTTTGACTGATAACTCGATTTGATCCTACTTTATCAAAATAAAAACGTAACAACAACAACGGTTCTGGCAAAACTTTACCAATAACGGTATTATGAGGTTTTATCATTTATATATCACACTTTCTACAAGGTATATGTATCTCCTTTTTCTATTTGTTTCTCCCATCAGAGCAAGCCTCAAATTTCTACTTCCGTCCCGGGAGTATGTTTAAGCGATCCACAGTCCAATTATAAAAAAAATGGAAACTGATCGATAAAGCTCACTGGCACTAGATTGGGTTAAGATCGATCAATCAGGTTAATAATACCGCATCATTCTGTGCGTAAAATTGACCGAAGCCAACCACAAGTCGTACTGTATAGACGCTCCTTAACCAAAGACGATAGCAATTACATATTTGATCTAAACAATAAATAACAATGTGGGAAGAGTATGATATGGAGGTGAAGCGCCTACCACAAGACACACGCAAGATCACTAGAGCCACTCGAATCATTGCCACATTCAAATGATATGTTCAGCCAAAGGAGGTAAACCCATTTTTTGTTTAAATTTGTTACACATAAATCGAGCATAGATCACTCTCATAACTTGCGTGTGTGTAGGTGTGGTGTCTTTCCTTAGTAGCGGAATCCTAAAACGACTAGAACAAATATTAATCTTTTTTTGTTTTGCTTCAGATGCAAATTTAAACACAGCACAATCAAAACAAACAAGAGAGAGAGATAGAATTCTGCCACTAGAGTTTCAATCCTGTCTCCTATAAAAGTCAAGCGCTCTGGTCACTGCTACTGTTGGCACAAGGGGAAAATCCATAACGGTCACTACTACTACTACTACTTGCTGCAGCATGGTGTTGTAGATGGCGCTGGTGTAGATACTGCTGCTGCTGCTGGCGCTGCTAGAAGTAGTACTTTATGCACACCCCGGACTCCAAGTGACGCTTCAAGTGCGATCCCTGCGAGAAGGCTTTCCCACACATGACGCATCGAAACTTCTTCATGCCGCCACATTCGTACCTATGGAAGGGGGGGGGGGGGAGATAATTTCGCAAACACCGGACACAAACACACACAGACACACACAGAGGACAGAGAAAAATTTATACGTTATTTTTAAATGTACAGTTGGTGTTGCTCCTATTAAATCAATTTTTTTAGGTATCAAGATCAAGACCCCTACGAGATCCGCGGGGGCCAAAGACCACCGCGTTGCTTACCTGATGTGTCGCTGCAGCGAGCTGGCGTCCTTGTAGTTTTTATCACAATCGCGCCGCGGGCACTCGTAGCGCCCGACGGCGTTCAGAAATTTGGACAGATCGGAAAACTTAACGTCGTAAAGAAAGTCGTTCAATTGCAAAAGGCTTCGTCTGCTGCTGCCGCCGCTGCTGTTATCCAGCAGGGATGAACCGCTCCCTCCACCTCCTCCTCCACGACGCCCGCCCGAAACCACTGTCCCGGCCGCCATCGAGGACGACGGCGCTGAGGTCGTGGATGATGGGGCCACCACCGTGCTACCTGCGTTTTTGACAGAAGGAAAAACGAATCCGGAGGGAACCATGTTCAACAAACTAACTTTTCTGCGCACATTGAACGTACACGGAAGAAGGGGGCAGAGATGAGATGTTGTGATTTATATGTTGGAATTGTTGGAGGCAGTGGGTGTGATTTTTGTGGCATTGTTGTGTCTGTTGCTTTAAGGCCATTAGACTATGAGGGACTTGTTCGCAATATTGAGAAACGAAAAACGAACAGGGAAAAACTAGAGAGAAAAGAACACATCAGAGGGGCAGGGCAATACACGTGTTGGGGACACGCAAAATACACAAAAACACACAAACACACAATCATAGCACGCTACTAACAATTGAGTAACACACACACACACAACATATCCACACGCGCGCACAGACACGATGATGATGAATGGAAACATTGAACTAATGTGTGTATGTGTGTGGCCCTATACAGGACTTGGTACTCTGCTCTAAACTTGTCGAACAATTATGTAAACATAATGAGATATATAGATAATAGCAAATCCAACGACATGGTACTACTATGATATGATGCCACAACACGATCTAGAAACTTCTTCCTGTATGCGGTATCCTTTAACCGAACGCCAAGGAAACTATGTTTATGTGCGGGCTCCAAGTGGTGAGCTGTTGATGATTTATGTTTACCGTCCTATTATTCTGTCGTCCGTAATTCCTAATCAAAAGTAGTTCTTTTACATGTGATAATAGGCGACAAAATGAAACAAATTAATGATCTAGTAATAAAACAAAGCTACTGGTTAATCGTTTTTTTTTTTTTGCTAGGCGGGGCAATAGATGATGGAGAGCAAACACAGGGAGACGCAAACGCTAAGCGCCAAACGCACTTAAACAGATTGAATTCCAGCACAAAAAGAGACGCAACACAACTCACACACTAACCACACGGACAAACGCAAAAATGAACGATCGCATGCGCGCCGCCACACGTGAAAACTCGTGAGAATATTATTCCTTTTTGTTATTTATCACACTCTTTCTTGTTAACATTTTGCGCCGAAATGCCCTCCAAAAATCATGTCAAACCCCATTTTGAATACAAGTCGCGAGCTTTGCTTTGCTTTCGTATCACAATTATCAACTCTATTCATGAGCTTTGCACCTTTTGAAGAGGGATGGGCAGAGCGCGCGGGTTTGTGTGTCAAAGCGCGAACTTCAAAAAGTTTTGTAAACACAATGATAATTTTGGATCGCTATTTTGGAGTCGTTAATTTTGGGGAGATCACACAGCTGAAACTAAAAAAGAAAAAAACACATTAATGAGCTTAAGGTTAAGGTTTTGTGTGTAAGAGCGTACGGGCGCGCGATAGAGTGGACACAACCATCAAAAGGGACATATCTTGTGGCAGAGAGGAACACACACGACGGGGTGGAAAACGCTACAAAATCAAACAAAAAGGCCAGGCCGTCTCTCCCTTTACTTTTAAGTTATATTTACGTATTTGCGTAAAATAATTTGGCTCATGTTTATTGGTATGGTTTCGCGCATCTACGGTTCCTACGGGAGCGCATCATCGCCACGTGGTCATAAACGATAGCTCCCCCTCGTACCGCGCCGTACTGGCACCTCACTAACTGTCAGCTATTTCGAAGCTATCTCTCTTAAATAAAACGACGCGTTTTAGGACAGAGCGTAGTAGAAGAGATGAAGAAAAATAGGGACGAAAAACTATAAACTGTACGACACAAAATGAGCTATACGTGTGTAAAAAAAAAACTTATGCGATAGGAGGAAAATTGGAAAATAAAACGCGACCGATCGACCCCGCTCTGCTCGCGCACGGGTACGTACTATTATCTATATCCACCATCGGTGTGGACACATGGTTCCCTAGCTATATATTAAATATGGGCCCGTCTCTTACGGTTATTGTTGCTGCTAATTGACTGCTCACACCGTTCTCAGGTGACAAGAAACACACATGTCACCGACAGAAGGAAAGCCTCTCTCACTTCCGAATGAGACAAAACAAACATTCAAAGGAGTTATACTTCCGAATCACTAGCAAGGTGTAAACTTTCTTTTTCAGGATATCTTTTGGGACGTTTTATATATGGCCTTACACAAACTAGCTGTGTTTATAAGATGTTCCTTCCTCCGCGTGAGTGTGTGCACACGCGGGTTTGATGATATTTCGATTTGGTTCGAACGAACCGTTGTTGCGTCTTTTGGTTGCGTCACAAATGTATACATTACGAGAAAAATAGTATCTAGCCCTTAAACTCTAGCTGAAATTCTACTTTTACAATCCATTGGTCCACTCCTTCTCCTTTTGTGCCTTTGTCTAGCGCTATTTTCTCCCGACTTAGATTCTAGTCTTTGATCGAATCATACCCTCTAGTACAGGCAAGATGATGATGGCATCTATGGTTGGTTGTGTTTAATTTGGTGTTTAGAATGTGTTATAAGGATGCATTAAAGCGCATCCTTGTGTAGATAGAGAGAGAGGTTGTGTGCCCCGTTCCAGCCGTCGCTAGCGAAAGAAACAGTGAGATCAACCTTCGCCTGCAGATCCTCCTCTCCTCTGGCTTGGTATGTTCGTTGGACACTTATTCAACATAGGTGCTACTAAAATCATTTGGTAAAAAACAGTATTGTCCTACGTTCTATACATTCCAAGTGGAAGGATAACATGTGCAAAGGAGGCAGGCACATATGGGAACAATTTGAAAGCAATTCGTATCACTTCAGCAACGTGTCAAGTATATCGGTGATGATCATACACAACTAGAAGATCCGCGAACAAAACGTTCGTGACTCAAGTCAGGTGCGAAAATGCAATCGCTGATCTTAAAATAAGCTGAGGTATAGAGGGGAGGGAGAAAGGTAAAACCGATTATAAACCGATTATCATCTATCTCCTTCCGAAAGTGGAAGTGGAACACTTGAAAGGATTAAAATGACACAATAAACGTTCTGCGCGCGCGCCTACACAGAAGAAAACACGCGCAAAGCGTCAGGTAGAGAGAGCGCTCCTGCTGCTACAATTTAAATCTAAAGCAAATGAAGAACTGATCATATAAAAGTGAATTGAATCAAATGAAGTACACACACGCTCTCCATACGCAAACAAAGTTCACCTCACATAAATGGAAGCTAAACTAGGAGAACAAACAGGAATGAAGGTATGACGTCTTATATAAACACAAATGGCACACGTATCAAGAGAGTCGAAACCACCCCCATTCTGCTTCTGCTGTTACTGTGCTTAGGGCGCGCTGCTGCCACGCTGCCCTACTGCATCGGGGCGGGCACGTTCTTGAGTGCATAGTCGAAGAAAAGGTTTTTGAAATTTTGGTACATCATCGTCTGCGAGCTGACCGGCTCTATCTCTTCCTGCTTCACCATAAGCGTATCCACCATCGAGAACTTCTCGTCGGCACTGTCCTCGGCTCCCGTTCCGGCCCGACTCCCCTTGCCACCGCCCTTGCCGCCCTTGGTGGTCGCTGCTGCTGCGGCTGCGGCAGCTGCGGCGGCGGCCGCAATCGTTGCCAGCTCGCCGTTGCCGGCTTCGGCCGCTAGCTTTGCGTACTTCATCTCACTACCGTCCCCCTCGGTGCCGCTGCCCGAGCCGCCCCCGTTCGCGCCGGAACCGCCGCTGCCCGGCTTCATCGGGCCCGGCTCCATCTGGATGCCGTGCTTGGAAAGCATGTGGCGCACCAGATGGTACTTGCGCCGGAACTTGGAATCGCAGTGATCGCAGTGGAAGCGCGGCGGTATACCGATACACTCGTCGCGCATGTGCCGCTGCAGGTGCCGCTTGCGCAGGTAGCTTTTGTCGCAGACCGAGCAGCGGAACCGCTGCATGGTAATGTCCAGAAAGTTGCTGTACAGGAGGCTAGTCATTTTATAATCTACTCATACCAACCCGCGTGACAAAGTGCCGCCCAACAACCCCCGACGACACAGCGGATATCAGGACACGATGATGAAGGGATGGGGAGGATTATTAGTAATGATGGTGTGGTGGTGGGCGATGATGACGAACATGATGTTGATGTTGATGACACACGATGATGAGCATAAAATGTGCGGCGTCACACACAAAACCACGCAGAAACGGAAAGTAAAATCATACGTGCGTGCGTTTTTTGTTTGTTTTTTTTTTTGCGTGTGAAATGATAACACAGGTCGCGAACAAAACCGGAAAAGAAAGGTACCGAAAGGAAGAGAAGAAAAAACGAAATGATACTATCTGTGTGCATTGGATTGTATGGAAATAAAAAAAAACAAGGACTAAGAGACGATGGATTTGGTCTCCATTTGGGGGGGGCTACACGCGCTCTCTACCCTAACCGACCACTACTTGTAGAGCTGGGTTGTCAAACACTATCTCTCATGTATCGAATAACCTAGGTGGCTTTTAAATAGTAGGTTGCGCAAATCTAAGACATTCCAGTTTACAACAATGAATCAAATACGAAAACATAACTATCTTGGCCGATATCAAAAACAGACAAAACTATAACAAAACAGAACCGAGTGTAGAAAACGACACACGGCTCCGGAATACACAAAAAAACTAAACTAAAACATAAAAATAGATCAACGGAAACATAAAACACGAAACATAATCAACATAAAACGGTACGAACAAACTAAACTAAATATACATTCTTTTATCCCTTTTCTCATGTATATTTTACTTTGGTTTTCTTGTATTTGTTTGCAACTGTTTACTTCTCTCGCGCTACTTGACATTCACTTTTATGGGGCGAGGAGGCAACTCTAAAACCATGTCCTAAAAACGCTGCTTTAATCGTGCAAGTATACATTGGGAACAACTAATATTTCGTATATAAAATAAATCTACTTGTATAAAAACAATTCATGTGAAACTAAATCATGTGTGTAAAATGTGAATAGGTCCCCCCATCTTGGATTTTACCTGTGGAAACAAACATGAATAATGCATCGAAAAAGAGAACGAACACACGACAAGGGAAGCACAACAAGTCTCTAACCAGAGACACAAGATTCTCGCACATCGGGGGAGGATAGGAACAAATTATATGGTGAAAAATCATACATGTTGGTGTGTACGTACACATATCAATGTATCGGCTCTTTTCTATCGCGAATTACAATACGCGTGTGTGTGTTTTTTTTATCTTTAAAGAAGGCCAAAGAAGTACAGGATTACTGTCTTTTATTTATCTATCTTCTTATTATTATCCAATAAACGTAACTGTTTCGTAAAGCTCAAATTTTAATAAATATCTTTTCCTATATTTAATGTCAATATTTTTAGGACATTCTAGATGATTTTCATTTTCTATCCTCACATGTAACCCGTTAGTTCTAGATGCTATGGTTGTGTTCTATCTTGAACACTTTACCTACCATCCTCTAAAATTAAAAGCCTTCAAGTTACCTAAACTAAACCCCTTTACCAAAAATAAATAAAACATGCCTCAACAATTCTATACATTCTTTTTGTGCACGCCGTGTTTTTGCTTTAGGTGCAGCTTAAGATCATAGCGCCAAGAGCAGGAAAAGGTACAGTAATCGCACCGGAACCGCTTGCCCTGAGCAGTACCTACACCTCCACCACCACTGCCACAGTTACCGGCTGCCAAATTGGTGCTGGATTGTAAAAGTAGGCCGGTTGCAACCGTTATCCTACTGCTGCTGCTGCTGCTGCTGCTGCTGCTAACAAAGCGGGGCGAACCACGGAGCTCCCGTTCATGTCGCAGCAGCACCTGTGCCGTACTATCGGGCAGGTTGCAGGCAGCAGCAGCCAGTGATGATCGTGCAGAGATCGTGACACAAGATTCGTTTCTCGCCCTTATAAAATCGCTCTTTCTCATCGTCCCACCAAGGTTGGACATGATCGACCGAATCTTTAGCGGATGATCGGCAAGGACTCGATCACGATCGCCACCAACAGCACAATTACTTGCCGTCTTAGGCGACAGCGAAGAAAGACTACTACTACCACCATCGAACGCTACGGACGACGATAGGGAATGCTGTTGTGAGGGCGGATGTTCCGGTTGGTGCTGCTCCTGCTGCACCAGGGACGGTGAGGTGGACAACGATAGCAACAGCATCTCGGACGGGGCGGCGGCAGCGGCGGCCATTGCAATAGGCTCGTCGGAATCGGACCGATCATGATGATGATGGCGGTTGAACGCGGACAGCATCATGCCTGCCACTGTATCTATCGAAGAAAAATCGAGAAAATAAAACGTGCCCCATAATGGCCAAGGAATCAGCAACTATATATCGCTCGCGTTTGGGGGGAATTGGTTTGCATTGACGGTTATGTGTTGTGTTATTGGAATTGCAATGTTTATACACCCCGCCGCCGACTAACGGCTCTCGCGGGGGACAGAGGTTTTAACTGAAAAGAAAACATTTTATGCTTCCAATTTGGTCGATCTCAAAACTTTCTCTATCTCTCACTTTCGTGTCTGTCCGTTTGCATCACACATCATCATCACCACGACGAGTGTGTGTGTGTGGTGTGTGTTTAGCGAACAGAATTAGCAACTTTCTAATAGAAACACAAACACCCAGAAGGTACGTACTACGTCCTTGAGAGAGATAAAAAAAAATCATAGGAATAATTAAATAAACATAGGAAGTGAGAGAACAGCGAGTGTGCAAATTATGAGAAAGGAAAAAGTCACCAATAACAACAACAACAACAACAACAAAAGAGTAGCAAATTAAACATGAATAAAAATCAAACATATTCATTAAAATTCGCGTTGATCTAGGAAAACTTAAGGGGGAAAGGGAGAGAGAGAGAGATAGGAGGGGGAGACACATATAGAAATGGGAATTCTAATCTTATTTATCCGAAATGATATTCCATCCGTTGCCATCCCCCCGGAAAAAAAGGAAGGTGGGGTGTGAGATTACTTGTGAGTGCTCGTAAATATTAAACCAAAAAGATGCAACAGTTACAGATGTTTTCTTAAGCATTATACACCATCATCCCACGATTAACTTTACACACACTATTGTAGAAGGTCCTTAATGATATGCTCTTTTCCTATTTTCATGGTTACACATACATTTATCCGAGTTCGCTCTTTGTACACACGCAACAGTATAATTTTTCACCGATTTTTTGCCTCCTCGTACAGTGTTTAGAATGATTTAAATATAATTTCAGATATCATTATCATGCGCAGTTTAAGACCGTATGTATAGTTGCATTGAAATAAAAGTCATCGTACTATTAGTTTCAACATCATTTTATTTTTATTCATTACCGTTTTTTTGTTGTTGTTACAAAATTCAACAAGTGTACTTGCTGCATTTGCTTTACAGTGTAAGAAACATAACCCAAAAACAACACTCCTCTCTCCCCTGCTGGGTGTCTCAGCATTTTACTGTACATAAAAAGGTGCCGTTTGCTTTACAGCCAAAGACAAACCTGACGACCATGGAATGATTGGACGACCTCTTAAACCTAAACTGCACCGCACCAACAACCAATGCTAAGGCGACAACGCGCAATTCCTCGCGTAGCAACAACAGGCGACACCGTAATAGGCCGAAGAAGCAAATGCGCTCCATCCACTAACTGTCTTCTTTTTTACGAAGATATTCACCATCATCATCAGTAGCAACGACGCTGGTTGTGGCGTTTGAGGGAGCAGCAGCAGCAGCTACAGAGGCGGCGGCGACGGCAGCAGCAGCACAATGTAGTCGCGTATTTGATATGTGCGCTTTAAGGATGTCCTTGCGCGAGAAGCGCTTGCCGCATTTGAAGCAGCCAAACTGCTTAGCCACGCCGCACTCGTACTTCATGTGCCGCTCAAGCGTGTACGACAGTCCGTACGCACGCGGACACCGAGGACATTTGAACGCGGAGGAGGACGCAGACGCAGCTGCAGTAGTTTTCGATGCTGTCGCTGTGACGGTCGCCTCACAATTGAAGCTATTTTCAGCGCCACCACAACCAGCGTTGCTGCTGTTGTTGCTTCCGCAGATACTAGCAGCAATAGTGCTATTGTTTTCCGTACACAGCGCATTGTCGCCGCTGCTACAGCAGGTAGCCTTGAATGAATCTGATGCTGTTGAAAGTGCTGTTGTTGCTGGTGGTGAGCACGGCAAAACGTTGCTGCTGGTGCTGTTTTTTGTAGCGGACGCAGCAGCTGATGCTGCTGCTACGGCTGCCGCCGCCCGCAGTGTCGCATTTAGTAGACGACGCGTGCTAGTGCGCGGACAAACGTCACTAAATCCACAGTCATCGGGCGACATAATGCAGGACGAGGAGAAGGAGGACGAGGAGGTACTGGGATTGATGATGGCGGTGGCATGGGACATGGATCCCGAGCAGGATGATTTTACCGAAGGCCTGGTAATGTGTAGCGCTGAAAGTAGAAAACCATCGACACGGATTTCGCGTGCAATCGATTCCCGGGCGTGGAGAGGAAAGAGAGAAGAAGGTCGTACAGACGGAATAGAGATATAGACCGCTATTTAAGGGCAACTACGAGTAGGCGGGCATGTAAAAGGGAACGAACCAATGCCACACATTGTCACATGATAGGGTTGGAAAAATCCGTGTACAAGGTAAAGTACCTTGATGGTAGGATTCTGGTAAAATGTTATCAAAAAACTAAATCTTATAGTAAGTAAGGAGGTTAAGGATGAACGATGCATGACGAGACTTCTTGGAGCGAATTCAGATGAATAGATATTCTGATCATTTTTTAAACCAGAATAGTAACACGCCTTCTAAAACAAGAAGGTATACACCAAAAACAAGAAGATACTGCTGGCCGTATCATTTGCAAACTATCAAATCTAACAGAACCTAGCATTGCAAATCCATGATGGAAGATGTTTTCCACAGATAAAATTATGCAAACAAGAAAACCTTCGACTCAAACATAACTCAGGGAATGGTATAATGGGAAAGAAGCGTAACAAACAAAAAAAGGTAATGTGGTGGGGTGAAACGAGGGAGATGAGAATATCATCCTAATAATAGGTAAACAATTCACACAATTCCAAAGCCCTAAAAAAAAGCATGACGTGAAGCATAAATTCTTCAACGGAACACACAACACATTCACGAGATATGATGACTTTCAGGGTAAATTTAAGCGATAGAGCGGAACAACAACAATTTTGAGGAGCGTGCGAACTCTCACTTGCTTTCTTTTACTGAGCGCTATTGAGGATAACGCTATAATTGATAGCTGATGTGCAATTAGACGGATAATAAAATTAAATTTTTACGTGACAATGTGAGGGATATGAAGCAACACAATCGCAACGGTAACGATATAACGACAACGAAACAATTAGGACGAACGACTGACGGTTTTTGATGAACTCGTTAAGGGGGCCATGGCAAAAAGGTTCAATTACAACAACGAAGGTAGACAGAATGGAACAGCGATCATACGAGAAAACATTAGCCCATCGAAAGATTGTTAAATCGAGATTGGAAGTGCTTTCAATATGTGATATTACCTTACATCATCAAACTATTTTTAACAAATGCGAATGTGTACTGGTTTCCTTGTAACTTTATAAAGGGAACGATTTATTGAAGCATTTGTTTCCCCCCGTTCCATATATCAACCGCTATTCTGAAGACACATTTAGCAATCAAATATTCAAACAGCAAACAAACGATGGGATCTTGCAATTATTATGATTCCATGTACTGAAGCTCACGTGCACCATACTAAGTGCTACTGTGATAATATTTTTTTCCTAAACGAGACTCCTAACTAAGCTTAAAACTTTCCAAGCTGTGTGTTTAGTAACGACGCCTTAAACCTTTGCATTTTGTAAGCCTTAGCGTGTAGCTATTGCTATGCTAGAAGCGCTTGAAATAATAATCGTTTGCAAATAATGTAGCACACACAGTTGGCGTACATGCATAAAACCACTGCACTATTACGCAAATGATCCCCGTATAGCTTTGCTCGTCTATAGCACGATCATATCATATCGTACGCATCATCGCCTAACAAACGCTAGCGATTTTCTCTCTATAATGATCAATAAATTTAGATTTCGTTCGAGCAACGAACACAGCAGGAGGTCCTCGCGCATCGCGGTTTCTCCAATTACATTTGCGCACGCGGGCACACCTACCTTTCTATTCATCTTCATTAGATTTTCAACGAAAAGGCAAGCGCAAATATTTAAGGGTAGTTTATTATTGAGGTTGAATCGGTACTTTTATTCAATGTCCGGCAATGAGAATCATGCCACACACACACACAAACCAATTAGATGAGTGTAACCAACCCTTTTTTCGTTGCGCAAAATGCGAATGCATATTTGCATACATGATGACATTAATGGAAACACAATTTACGACCAAAACAGTCATAGTTTTAAAAAGTTAAAACTCTTTTCAATTACCGCGACTCTGCATTCCCGCGTCAAAGGCACGATCGTACACTGTACCCGCAGGAAAGCAAATTACCTCATTTGCACACGAGAAAACGTCCAACAATCTATAGGAGCCTACACCCCATCGCGGACAGTAGTGCTAGGCAATAATGAGCACGTCGGGAAAAAATATCACCACCACTAGCGCGCGCTGAAGGATTTCAATCTTAATAAATTGCCACAAGAAGTTGGCATCTGCACACGATCGACTCATAAATTGACGTGGATTTATGTATACCACAAACGCTCATTTTACAGCATTGAGCATTCAAAAGGATAATCCACAACAAGTATCACAGGTTGGTGGTGCAGTGTGCAACATTTCCAACGCTTCATACAGATTTTGCAAAAACCACCAATTGAAATGTGTGCCTAACTAAACAAAAACTAAACTGAATCACCATGAAAGGCATAATTTCATTCTAAAGCTGGATTAGCTTGAAATTCCGCTTAAAAACACATTATATTGCATCATAAATGTTGTTTGCTGTTGAAATTATGCAAGCCAAATGTGTCGAAGAATAACGATGGGCGTGGATTGTTCCATTAATTAACCGGCGCATTATATATACTTACATATCTCTTCATTCCTTATTTAAGATTTATGATGCTTGACTTGTGAGGAATATATAATAAAACCCAGTTCTTTCGAACCTAAATCCAACTAGATAACTTCAACGCCGTAAGTTTAGGAAGCGCTACGTCGACAATACGATGATGGTCACATTCATTCATGTCCCTCACTCCAAAGTCTTTCTAATCGTGATTATTTTAGTCTTTCTTGTGAAGTCTTTCTATCCGAACGTTTCGTAAAATGAATTAGGATATTACAAAGTGGACAATGTGGATGTGGATTAAGACAAAAATACTTAAGCCGTGTGTTACCAATGCAAATGGTATTAAAAAAAACTATGTCTTTTCAATGCCCATATGAAAATAAATTACTATCAGGGTTCGCTGATCTGCGATAGTAATTGAATCTGCAGTGATTATCCACTAATTGTACGAAAAGCAAAACGTTAAAGTTGGTTCCAAAATGCAATTCAATGGACCGAATCGTAACAAAACAATATTCCATTTTTAATGCTTTTTTCCTACGTTTTCATTGTCTGCAGTAAGTTAGTATAAACTCCTTTTTATGTCCCTCCGTCACCTAAGTCTCCTCAAGTCATTCATGTCTATGTCTTGCATATTGGTGTGTAAACGTTTTTAGTTCGAAATTTAAGTAATGTCCAATTTCCAAGGTCCAAGTCAAGGGATTACACAGACAGGAAGCAACAGGAAAGGAACGTGGGTCGGATATGATTGTGGAATTGGAAAGAGGTAAGAATTGAATGGTGATTATCATTTAGGTAAATAAACAAAATGATGATCATAAACTAACTTAACACTAACACAACTTTCCCAAGCAACGATACTATTGCATTAGGAACTATACTTACCTGGTTAGTTCCGGCCGTGTTTGTTCTACCTTACAATAACGGTGACCGCTTTTTAACTCCACCGACAGGGTTTTTGTGAGGAAAGCACAGGATGGGAAATGTGTTGTGTATGTTTTACCTGGGACGAAAAATAGAAGGTCGTGTGCTAGCCAAATGAATACGGAAAAAGGGATTTTTTCCGAAAGAGTGAAAGAGGATTATTCTTTGGGCGACGTAGAATGGAAAAATGATTGAGGCTCGCTCAAAACGTCACGTTTGTCTCAAACAAACGCATGTGAACATGTGTACACTAATTTAAAACCTACAACATTACAAATCCTGATGGATCTTGTTGGGAATTTGATAAGTCTTTTGCAGGTATTACTTTAAATAAAGAATAAAGAATTTGTTGAAAATAATAATCGTCTTTTCTCTTTAATTCAGCACGACCACGACCTTCAATTCAGTCCAAACCTTACCTTACTGCTACACGAACATATTCCTACCTCTGTGTTGCTGCTGCTGCTCTCAAAACAAAGAGCAAGCAATCCTCCTCTCCCTGCGCAGCCCTGACAATTACCTCACTGCAAACCGTACTCGATTTCCGATTTGCAGCTACAAAAAAAAACCACAGGGACCACAGGTGAAGCCAGCTGCACTTATGACCGCATATACGCAGGACGATGATGAATGATGATCTGGATGCTCCATACAAGCAGAGAGGTGAATGACCCCTGCCCAAAATGCACTTCTTTTCACCTCCAACAAGATACACAACAGCAGCACACATAAATGAACATCATCCACTAACACTACCGAGTATGCACTTTAGCGAAACACTTTAAGGCGCAAACAACACACGTATTCACTCTGCAGATACACACAGAAAAACACTTTGTAACACACCTAAAAAAAACTGCACACACGCAACGTACGCGTATTGACAGAACTTTACACCATCACACACTTGTACATGATTCGCGGTCAAGTAGGACATACGCGTATTGTATTCGGAAGCGAATACAAGCGACAGGCAAATGAGAAAAATCATTTGCAAGATATTTAGACACGGATAGCGCGACGAACGAGAAGGAGTAGAGTACGCGAAGGGGTCGGTCTTGACAAAAAAAAAACATAAGTACGTTTGCGCGAGCGCGGAATTTTATGATCGACAGCCGAAATAAACAACAACAAAAAATCGCGTGTAAAACAGAAAACGAACGAAAACAAAAACGACAACGATCGTTTCGCGCTAAAGGAAAAACCGGTTAACCGCGCGCGCAGGACAGATCGAACCAGGACAGATCGAACAAAAAACGCGACCGGATTTTGACTGATTTGACAGGATATGCACGGACGAAGCCGGTACACACATTACTAATACTACACCACCATCATTTTCAGCACGACGACGAACGACAGCAAGACAACCAACAAGGGCGGAAAGAAAACGAGCGAAACGGCAGAAAACACACGAAGAAACATGTTCGAAAAACGCCAAAACCATCCCCAATGATCAATCCATCCACGCTTCAGACTTCAGAACTACGGGAGAACTAAGTACTACCAACTCTGGATCGCAGTATTTTACCCCATTTTAAAAAGTGTGCGAAATTGCAAACATATTCTTTTAATCAATGATCCGATCGTCAATTTTCATACTAAAATTGAACAGTTTCGGAAAAGTGTTTAACACTTCATACACCAAAACAGCGTGTAGAATCACTTGGCAAACCTCGGTTGTCGCTTTACTGTATTCCGGACGCCATACGCCATTTGTGCGGAATGGCGCAACTTTGCATAAGAAAAATGCTGCACAACTCGGGGCGAGCCCATGAGATGAACAAATCCACCATGAAGTATCGCTTGTCTAGCGAATACATAAAAATTAAACTTTGAACTTATAAAAACGGTGCGACGGGTAAGGATGCGGGGATAGTACAAATAGTATATGAAAAGCCGCCGTCAAATAGAAACATATTCATGTTTACTACCAAATACTTCAACAGAAACAATAGAGCGAACAACAAGCATTTGGCATATGGCGTCGTAAACAACGAAAGGGACATAATAATCGACCAGACAAAAACCATTGTCGTACTCCCTCTGCCCTTTTTGTGTATGGGGGAAAAAATATATTCAAAACCAACATGAATTGAGAAAAAATCAAAACATAAACATGCAGCAATAGTGTAAACTACAGAAAAAAAGGAAATTAAAAAGTGCTAAATAATGAATCAAAGTGTTTTTGTTTGCAAAAGGAACTTACAAACTAAAACCTACACTAAAGTGAGCGGAAAAAAGGTGTTGGAAAAAGTAGAGGGAAAGGCTAGGTTTAGAAATGGAAATGGACTATAGGAAAGGATGGAAAACGATAGTGGTACAGGGAAAGGAGCTTGTTTTTTGTGCATTTGTTCGACACTCAATCATCGCTAAACTATCATATTATCTCACCGTTACAACTTATCCCTACTATACGATAGTTGAACAAAACACAATGTTACATACTAGTGTTTGTTGGGTACCATGTACTATGCTATGGGCTAGTTTGTATTACAGCCGTCCCAAGGACAAGGATACTACTACAACGACAGTACGCGAGAGGAATAGCATGAGGAGACGATTTGTGAAGAGCCGATAAGAGTGGGTGGAAAGCCAATGGATGAAATATGCAGCAGAGCACGTGGAATCAAGATACAAGCGCGCTCTCGTACATTCTTCTATGTTTCGGCACTCTATCCGCCTCAGTTTTAACGCATCTGAATTGTGAGGCCCTTTTCTGATACGAACTGCATTGACACACAATCGTAGTTGACATACATTGTCATAGCCTAGAGTGATAAAGGATTTATCGTTCTCCTTCTTATATACTGCACACCACAAAGCGTGCCGAAACGTAGAGATGGTTAAAATCGTTACGAACGCGCGCAAAAAAAAAAAAATACAGTTTTCATCAATAGATAACACGACCCAAAACTCGCATTCAACACCACCACCACCACCCGAACAAAAGAAAAAAAAATACATTAAAAAGCGCGCATAACGTGAATACAACAAGATTGCATCAACACAGGCCGAGCAGCATT
>AXCO02004912.1:0-21280 GCA_000473525.2 Anopheles melas | reverse complement strand
AAGCTTGCGGCAAAATCGCATGCGGCGAAGTTCTGACCGCTGCCTAACCCGGCGCTCTGGCATCAATCGAACACGACATCGAACATCAAAAATGTATGAAATTTGACATGTTTGTCTTGTTTGTTTGTTTGTGTCTGACAGTGCACCTCCATATGATTATATGGGTTTGTTCGTGTCGGATGTCGTGTTCGATTGCTGCTAGAGCGCCGCCTAAGTCGATCTAAATCTAGGGATTTCCAGCCAAAATATGACTAATTTTCCTATAATTTTGCAAGAAGGGGGTGGTTTTAGTCACTTATTCAATTATTTGAGATGATTCTGACTGAATAAACCTTTTGAAATGGTTTTTAACATTTGATCAATTTTGAAATTATTTATAATTAGACAATGAATGTGTCAAATCAGTACAATTTGCTGAAATAACTGTCAAATTTAGTAAATCGCGTATTTCTGAATCCGCGTATACGAGGTACCGTTTAGGACCGCCTGTACTTTTATACACTTTATCATTTATGTGATACGATTCATGCAGAATATTCTGATATTTTTCGCTTGTAAGCGTATTAAGCCGGTCTCATGGTACAGTCGTCAACACGAACGATTTAACAACATACCTGTTATAGGTTCAAGCCCTGCATACCGCCATCCGTAGGACTGACTACCCAAATAGCCAGATCGAACTCCATAGCTGATTTGGGGTTGTTTAACGAAAAATCGTTCCGATGTCGTACTTTGTGAGTGATTAAGAGATGAAACGGTACTTGGTGGAATCATAAAGCTTTTTAACAAGCACACGGTACGCTTTGAAACTTTGCGGCTGATTAGCACTATGTGTAGGGTTCATGATAGAGCTTTAAGACTTGTAAAGAAAGTGTACCGAACTTGGTGGAACTTCATAGCTTTTTAGTGTATGATATTGATACAAGGTGGCTCTTGTCAAAATGTCAAAGACTAACGCCGTCAATCATCTCATTGCTGCTGCACAAGTTAGATAAGTTAATTGAAGAATGAATATTGAGTGAAGTGATTGTGATTATACAGTAAATTGTGTGAAATTTTATGTAATTTAGAGTTCAAGCTGGTTATTTGGGTATTTGGGTTGGGAATAATTTACTGAAAGCCATTCCCACAGGTAGTGGTACAGGCAGGCCTTGACGGACAACGGTTGTTGAGCCAAAATAAAAAAAAGAAGAAATGGATTAAAATTATTAGCAACTACGTAATTTATAATGCAGTGAGCAATTCTTGAAGCTCTTGGTCTTGGTCGCAGAACTCTTGGTCGCATAATTTTTGGTCGCTAAATTCTTGATAACAACAATATTGGTCGCAAAATTCTGGTCGTAAAATTCTTGGTCGCAAAAATCTTGGTCGCCAAATGTATGGTCACAAAATTCATGGTCGCAAAAATCTTATTCGAAAAATTCCTGTTTGCCAAATTATCTTTCGTAAAATTCTTGGTCGCAACAATCTTGGTCGCAACGATCTTGGTCGCAAAATGTATGGTCTAAATATTCATGGTCGCAAAAATCTTATTCGCAAAACTCTTGTTTTCTAAATTATTTGGTCGTAAAATTCTCGTTAGCGAAAATCTTGGTCGCTAAATTCTTGGACGCAAAATTCTACTGGTAACAATACTGGTCGCAAAATTCTTGGTCGCAAAATACTTGATCGCAAAATTCTTTGTTGCAAAAATCTTGGTCGCAAAAATCTTGGTCGCAAAATTCTTGGCCCAAAGTTTTAATAAGCTTTTCTACCACTGTAATGGACAGTCCCCATCGTGATAAATACGGAACAAATCGAAAGAGCCCGTGAGGTTAAATATCTTTGGGTTATTTTAGACTACAGATTGGAGTTCAACACGCACATAGACTGGGTCATCGCTAAAGTGGCATCAAAGTGTCAAATGATTAGTAGGCTGGCAAAAGAACTCGATTTTTTGAGACAGTTAAGTCGCTAATTTCTCCACACTGATTTTTGCTCGTAGATTCTATTTCTTGGCAATAAAGGACAAATTAAAAGGCTTCAGAGATTTTAAATTCGTATTATGCGGTTAGCTTTGGGGTGTGTGGTATCAGACCATGACCTTCATATTTAACCTGTTGGGGACCCTTTTGCCAGGGTATTTGGAGGAACGCATTTTTCGAGAATCTGATGTTCATCGGCACTGTACACGCAGAGCAAATGAGCCGAGGGTTCCCAACTTAATTTCACATGGTGCCAGAAACTCTTTGTTTTTCAAGGGGATTCAATGGTACAACAGATTACCTGGATAAATCAAGAATGCGAGTAACTTGTCAGACTTCAACAGTAGCTGTGCGGCATATGTTAAACAAACTGTGTAATGTCATATTTGTGTAGAAGTCCAATGTCACTATGTTATGTAGAACTGCAGTTGTCGTCAGGAACTTGATGATGATGAAAGATTTTTCTTGATGTATTAAACAAATTAGAAAAAAATATACCAGAAAACAGACAACATAAATTTGAGAAAAGCGCGCGTAAAAGAGAACAATCGGATTTAGTTTTGGAGAGTTTGCTGTCTGCATGCAGTCTGGGAGGTCACATCGAGATTCACTCATTGATGATTGTAAGTGTCCAATTCCAGATACATTTGGTTCTCCTGATTCCGTTGGTTGTTAACCATGAATAGTTTCTGGGGCAGCGTTACCGATTTGAGACTTTGTAAGATTTACAAGTGATATGTGTAGCTAAAGCGAGGTGCGGGCCTAGACCTCATTAAGCGCAATTCGGGTCTTTACTTCTGACGAGAGAGTTTTATAGTTTTAAGTTCCGAGCTTATAATCATATGTCCTTTTTCCTAGTGAGGGGCTGAATTAATTGGTACGGTACTTTTTGCTGTTGTCTATTCGTTGCTGTGGTGTTTTTATGGAGGTGCAAAGCCTCTTCTCCAATCGTCATTCACGTTGTAGGGTTAACGCTCGCAAGCTTTTTAGAGTCCTGCAGCGAGCCGAGATGAAACCAGCGCAGCCCTCTACGAAGAGACATACGTTGGGGGAAGCCGCTCCTAACATGAAGAATAGACGCTCCTAAGTATAGTCAAACCACTGTTGTCTATACAGTACTATAAAAAAACAAAAAGATAAAATCTGTCTGTCTGTTGACTATTTTTTTTTAAATTTATTTTTCTAGATACTTTGAGCCGTGTTGGCTACATATACCTCTTTTAATTCACTTACAACCTGAAAATCATTATATTTTTAGCATTTCTCATTGTATGTCCCTTATCCCTTGATTTCTATGGTTTTTATTGAGTTTCGAATCGTTGGTAAACCGTAGAATTGAAGGCTTTTCTCACGGTTTATTTATTGCTTAGCGTTAGGTGAAATATTTCAAACATTCTAGAAATATTTCAGCACAATCATTACCAATGCTGCATTTAATCGTATACTTTCTTCTATTGTGTCAATTGCAGGATGATCTACAGTTGTTCCAAACGGTAAGTTTTACTCATAGTTACTAAAAACATAAACTCCGATCCAACTTTGTTGGATGCAAGAAAAACTATGCAAGAAGAGCGTTTCGTTAAATTTGTATAGAATAACAAGCCGTTTCACCTTTTGGCTCGCTATTGAAGCTTTTTATAAAGTTTTCTCATGTAATGCTTTCAAATCCTTAGCTTTTCTGGAACCCAAAGTATTCTCTCTCACTACATAGTTTCAAGTGAGCCACAGATTCTTCCTTTTTATAGGGTTTCACACGCTATGTCTCGAGCATGTCCGCGCAAAGCATTGTTTCCTGCAGGACTGGATGGTGTTTCGTATTTTTTTATGTACTTGTTGGCTACTCAATATCAGAACATTCCACAATCTCTTACTTGATCTAGTGTACATGGTGTGCCAGACGCTGAAGGCGTGTCGAGTTTGCGTCTTTTGTCAAGCATCTCTAGTAAGATTCCCACACGCAATGGACTTGAACTCGGTTGTTCAGGTGAAAGAGAATTCAGTAGTTTGATCCGTTAGCTAATCGCAAGAATTCTAATATCATTAAAAGATTGGACAAGCAAGTTTTTAGGCTTTCAGTTTATAGGAGCTCTGAAATTTAATTTTTAGTGAACCGAAATGAACCATTGTTTGCATTGTTAGTTTACTTAAACAGAAAAGTGTTTCTAGGAGCCAATCAAATAACTGTCTACAAACAGAATCATTAAGGGCAGGGGATACGGCTGGCTGAAATGAGTTCTTAAAGTTCTGCTTCATTTTTATCCAGGCTACAGAACATTTAACCAGTGATCTCAGACACATTTCCAGTAAAGTTCGGGTTTTGGTGAAAGAGTAACATCTGTTTTAATGTTGAAATATGTAAACACTTACTTGTTCTCGGGACAAAGACAGCGCACAACGGCATAATAGCCGATTGCAAGATGCATTTTTCTGCGGTCTTGCTTAAATACCTCGATATTGAATAGTACTACTTTTAAAAACATTCGTTTTTCAAGAATCACAGAGTACTAAATCAGGAAGACCGTGGACCTAACCCATATGGGCTCTGCCTGACGCAAATGGCGGATGATTTGGTGAGAAAGCAGTGTGTGCGTCCGTATGTTAGACCGAGTGAACGAGGTGAAAGACATTCAGATACTGAGGAATGTTAGGTTAGGGTACGTGGTTGATGCAGTTTTTTTTCCTCTGCTGTGTGTAGGGTTGGTTTTACAGCTCAACACTTTGATGAGCAAAAAGATGAGATGTTTGGGTGCGGGTTTTCCTGCAGCCATCCGCCCACATTCCTAATGAAAACATTCACCGGGTTGCGGAGTGGGATGGCTGCCAAAAAACCCCTTATCATAAGTCGTCTTTCCGCTCCTTGACCGCTGACAGGTCCATGTTCCTTCTCCCCTCACCTAGTTCCTCGTGCCGTGCGTGTATTGGCAGATGAAGTGGTGATTTTCATTCGATGGTCATTTATACGGAACCCTTTCCTCGACCCTTTTATGGAAATCTCGAAACATGTGGGTAGCTTTCGTCAACGGCCCAAGCAAAGGGAAAAATTATTCATTTTCCAAAAAGGAACCCTTTTTCTCCTTTTCTACCAAAAGCGGATCCTAACCGGGCGGGCCTGCACGGTGTCGAGGTTATCCCATTAACGCACGGATTCTGTGACCATCGGAACATTTCCGAAGCGAAGAGTCACTCACTTTACAAAATCCGACCTTCCGACATTCAACCGAACCAAAATCTCAACAACGAAAGTCATTCGGTTTGGCAATAATTAAGCTTTAAACATTTTCTACCGCCATCTGCCTGGTTCGTTAAGGCAAGAGGCGGTACCGGGTGTGTTTCATATTTTCTACCGGTAGAGCCTTTCCCTGCAAGCCGTTATAACCCAGGCAGGCTTTGATTTCATGAGTGAAGATGTCATTAGAACAGATCTGATATGCTTAAAGTGGAAGGATTATTTAAAGTGAAAAGGTTTGAAAGATTATTGGAATCCTTCAGCACGTGGGTACACTTTGTAAGGTGTGAGCTCAGGATAGTTGCTTAAACTTTTACAAAAAGTTTGGCATCTTGGTGGTAGAGTTAACATAAAATCAGTTTTCTCACAGATATGGTTTCAGACTAAATGGGGAAACGCATGCAGTGTGTTTTACGCCACTGTTCCCCCTTCTATGTTAATGCGCTACCATTAAAACACATGCACAATGTTCTGCTGTCACCATAATGTCATTCGGTGGGTGTAGCTATTGCGTGTAATAAAATTTTATGGCCCAATCTGCCGTTTCCCGAAGATCTCCACGCATCCCGATGTGCAGCACCACTCAATCGATCATTACAAGAACTGGTTTGGAGCAGATTTTATGTGCTTTTATGGAGTTTGCACATCATCTTCCGAGGTCGTAAAACATGGTCATGACGGCTGTAAAGACCTAACAGAAAGATGGTAAAGGCAAATCGAGCTCCAGGGTGATTTTTTTATAAATCGTGTTTCAATTGGTAAGGATAATACCAGGAATTGTAGCATTATCATTCAATTGACCATTAAAATGTCCAGTGGACACGATGGAGATAGGGGATGTGATGCTTTGCACGTTCTGTGGACAAACGTTATAGAGTATGTGACAACAGGCTAGTAATACTCAGCTAGTTCTAGCAGACATGGTAGAATGCTCTTTCACTGTACGGCCTAACTGTCAGCTGTGAGCTTTGGGCTGTATTTTGTACCCCACCGGAATTCTACACTCAAATTCCACCTACGACACTTCGCTCAAAATACTGAAAATTGAAGGTTGGCGAGCAATGTCGATGTCCTAGAAGCACTCTGGGTTTAAATAATCCTCTCCGGCCATCTTATCTATAGTGCACACCAAAGAAACATTGGAAGAGACCGCACGTGCCCAAGAAACCTTCCGTGGTCATCGGAACAAACATACAGGCCTTTGAAGGAGCACTTCAGGAAAACCCGACATTCAGGTTCCGTTGTCCAGCGAAAGGGATCCAAGATAGTACTAGAATTTCCAATCAACGGGCTATTCTTCGCCGACCACGCTTCTTGCCCGTATGATTGCCCGGTGAGATCTTAATCATTTACCCTTTTTGCTATCCGCTCTACCACCCCTACTCATAGCCCTCACATCGAAACGCTTCCGTTTTAGTCTCAGGGAACCATCAGCCATTTCACTTCCAGTCCTTTACGATGGGCGATGTACGAACGCATTAGCTTGCGTAGGAAAATCCCCGTCTACCGATTGGAACCTTTCACACGCACTTCGAAAAGGGGTTTTGCCCGGAACCCGGTGAACGGACACGGGTGCCGAAGAGTCAAGGGTTTCGGAGATCAGTCAAATACAAACACATACATACATAAGGTGGACGATGGTGGACACACAGTAGCGGAAATGCGAATTGTAGTATGCGCTAGTGTGAGGGTGTACAATCGAATTAATGAATAATTTAATTCCCCAGTATTCGCCTACGCCTCTTTTGTTTACGTTTGGTAAAATGGTTGCTGACAAAACATTAGCTTCTGCGTCGCCGTTTGGTTCACTCTCTTTCCCTGTCGCCTCTTTCCCTTCGCTACGATTCAGCGGTGCCCTCTGTCCGATGGGATCCGGTTTAAGTCGCAACACAAGACACATCAAAAAGTCCTTCTCCGTGCCCATTTTTCGGCAGGAGTGAAGGGGAAGATATGTGAGGGACATCATTGGAGCAGAAGAAACCGGTCTTTCTACTTAGCGAGAAACGTTGACCTTAGGACATGGGAAACCCTTCCAAAGCATGTATGTACCTGTGCTCTGTGCCTGAATGTTTCCGAGACACTAAAGATTTACATTTACGATCCCGTATGGAGCTTGCAACGAGGGAATGGGAGGTTGTTGCCGGTCTTCCAGGGCAAAAATTAAAACCCTTCTAGGGTTGATGGTAGGTGAATCTATGCTTTTCCGAGCTGATTTTAAATGCATATTTATGAAAGCGTCAATGAGAGAGAAGCAGCCCTGCTACCTGAGTGGTCGTTCAGTATGCGAAAACTGCATTCATTACGATGGCTAACGCTCGCATGCTACAGGGCACGGCATGCTAATCATGTGGATTTATGTATTAACATATATTTCAGTATATTGTTTATTTTCCATTGTACTGGGAATATCATTCACAGCAGCAATGTCACCAGAAGATGACTGTGGGAAAGTGTATGTCAAACCGATTTGAATAGTAAACTCCTAAGTAAACTACTTTGCTATAAAGGTTGCTTTAAAGATGAAGAAAGCATGTATTTCTTTTAGGTTTTTAAGCATTTTCTTTTAATAGATTGAAGAAATCACATCTCTGGCAGTTCGTACTGCAAACAAAACAAAAAGATAAATATTAAGTTTGCTCTATGGAAATGATTAATTTGAACTTTTGAACAATATTTTGCACTAGACAATATTTTTGTTCAGAAAAATATAAATGTCGGTACAAAGAAAATACCTCAAATATATTTGTAACGGTTTGTCGTCTGCATCTGTCTTTGCTTACTGTTATTCAGATTTTTAGTTAAAATCTTCCAACAGCTTTTTTGAGGAAATTGAGAACGCTTGAGAAAATTGTAAAAAAATGCTACAATTTGCCTACTGTTTTCTCACCAGCTACCGGCCTCATCCGTTAAACTAACAAAATCAACCAAACCAGCGAAACTGGTATTTCAATCCGCCCAATTATCGGGCAGCCGTGGCAAATTCCCACCAACTACGCTTAAACGCCCTCACGACCCAATCCCTTCGGGAGAGCGCGCATAAGTCCGAACGCCCAAATTTCGGTACCTGTCTCTCCTGCCTCGCCCAATCGTGCGCTGGAAAATCAGTTGATTGATTGTAATCAATTTGCTAAAGTCTCATTTTTCATTTACAAGTCTCTTCGCGTTCGCCCTGTAGAGGACTTATGCAAAATAATTGCACAATCGCTCACCGCACGAACGTTTTTTTCTCTCGTTTCCTCCCGGGTGGGTGCGTTGGATGGAGCGGCCCAATCGGCTTCCGCACCTGCAATTCGATTTCGTGTGGCAATTTATTTTTCCTTTCATCCTTCATCAGTGCCTCCCATCCGCTGGTAATCATGTCTTTGCACGTCCGCGACAAGACGCTGCGCGATTTCCCTGCGGAGGGTGAAAATCAGTGCCTCGATACACGCACCTCGCTGGCATATTGTGGAGCATTGAATTATCTCTCCGTTGTTGAACCACCCCCTCCCCTCCCCTTCCCCTCCCACTCTATATTTCCCATTGGAAATGTGTGGGGTGTGTTTGTGCAAAAATTTGCGCTTCGACGCAGTTTGCGGACGCTGCAAGGCAGGAACAGGATCGCTCTATAAATTGATAAACGAGAACCGAGACAGGCGGGAGCAAGGGCAGAAATTAGAGAAAAAAGGTAGTAGCAAGTACACATTAAAAAAACCCAACCAAAAACAATACCCGCCGGTTACACAAACATCGCGATCCGATGAAGCGACACTGACAAATTGATAAACATTTCTCTAGCGCCGCCGTACCGTGGGTTGGGGCGATTTTTTACCCATCTGTTTTGGAGGATTTAAGTCATACGGTCGCAATGAAACGGTTGCTCCGCAAACAGATCAGATCACAGAGGGAGATAGAGAGGATTTTTTGTTAAATTCATGTTAACACCTAAACCCCACAGAACAACAAATTCATTTGTGCAATATGAATCGACAAGATGTAGATTTTATATTTATTAAAAAAAAAAACAAATATCCAGCCCAACCTTCACTTTGACATTGCAACCAACACAATTCATCGATGCCCGCGAGCATTTGAGGCGAATATATGTTTTATCCTAACCTCAATCGACACGCGACATCACCCGTACCTTCCCCAGCTACTCCGACAGCGTATGTAACCGATCGGTGGAAATCTGCCGAAATTAGCATAGGCACTTGATTTGGAGTCTCGCTTTCGCAGTCTGTCAAACACACCGCGCTTGACAGCTTTGGTGGGACACACATCTTAGTACCGCGGGCAGAAAAGTAGAAAGGGAGCCAAATTAAATTAGCCTCCGCTTATCAAATCATTCGACAATTTGCATATCGGTGGAGGCTGTGCGTGAGTGTGTCGTTTGTCATCATATGGTACATAATTTAATCACGCGGTCGGGCGCTGTCATCGTTTGTTTATTACATTTTTGTGTGGTGCTTTTGGTGAGCGGCCGAAGTACGGCACTTTTTTGTGTTCGCTGTTGAATGGTGAGAAAGATTGTTCTTAAAGATAGATGGTATTCTGATTAAATAGATTAAATGATCCATGTGTTCTATAAAGAACTAAGAGTCAAAAACGCTCCACTGAACCTAACATCTCCATAAGCTATTCCAGTAACAACTGTTGCATTTTGAAGGTGAAATTACCAACTAGGAGTATTGAAATGTGAATATGCCACATTTTTTGACGTACTATTCTCACACTTATTTTCCATTGTAATAAACTTTAAGTTGTATCTAACAGAAAATAAATTCTACCAATGCAGTGATGGGGAAAATTGGTTGAAAATATAGAACCATTCTCATCTCTGAGATTCATGGAACGAACTGTAGCATTCCTCGTAGCGTTTTTTTTTCCAGGAGTTTTGATGGACAATTGTTTTGAGCTACAGTGCTCTATCATAATTTTAACAGCTATTTTGTCTAACTATTCCTTTCGTTTGGTTGGCCAACATCGAAGGTACGAAATTTCTTGAAAATACGAGGGGAGCTATCTCATTTGAAATATTATAGAATACCTTAGCTAGTATCTTCACTCCTTGCCAAACAAAGATATATTTCAGAGACACACGGCTGTTGAACAAAACCTTTCGTACGGTAGAAAACATGCACGCAATGGAAAGTTTGTTAAATGTCATCTTCTTTGACGTCATACTCGGTAGCCACGGCGCTGGGAAGGGTACAAGCGGCGTACACTGCTGATAATTATCACCTTGGTGTAAGGCGGGCCAGATCTGATCGTTCTACTTATGCTGCTCCCTTATTGAATTGTGCCCGGTTAAAGTGAACTAACGAGAACGATTACCAACGGGTCTATTTTACCATTGAATAAATGATTGCTTTTCATTAAAAAAATCCACCATTACGAATGTCGAAAAATGCATGTTACTCATGGTTTGGACATTTAATCACTCCTTCCTGCCCTATCACTGTTCTCAACAAAAAGACAAAAAAGACAGTTTCTAAACCAAACCTATCATTAAAGGCTCGACAGTGCGTGGTAGAAATGAATTAAGAAAGAAAAAAAACCTGGGGGTAACGCACAAACCAAAAACAAACGGATCCGTGGGAGAGTGGAGCTATGTTTATAGATTTAACGATTTTTCCTCTCTCCTGCTCTCCGTTCTACTGCTTGTGCGATGTAGAAGTAAGTGACAGGCGAAGAACGGAACGAGGCAGCTAATTTTGCGGTTTTCTTCGTAACGACAGTTTACCTCGCATCGACTAAATAATTAATCAAGTTTGAAGGGAAAAAGAACGCGGGGTGGGCAACCCGAAAACAGAACGCGACTAAAAATTATTCGTGCTATGAATTGACATTTTTTTTTAACTATGAGCTTTCATGAGTTCCAAGGGTTTGGATATTTTTTGTTCGAGCATGTTTTGATAACAGCAGTTTTTGTTACTTAATTTCATATGAACAATGTAAATGTAACAAGAAGGATTATGTGTGACACGCATAGTGCATAGTGATTGCACTGCTAAAAGTGAGAAAACTGTGAAATGTAATTGAAATTAAATACATCAAAACGTCAAAGAGAATGGGAAGAGAGAATAAAAAAAAACACACACACAAATACGGATAGTAAAGGATGCAAAAAGGCAAACAAGGAACGCGGCAAACATAACGTTGAATGAGTAAAAAGGTTCTCCATCAGCAGCACTTCGGTCGGCGAAACCTGTGCGATTAGTAGATACAGGGGGTTTCAGGGGTTCTCATACTTGTTGTATACTATCTTGACGCTTTTTCTTATGGGAAATGAACATTATAAAATAAGAAGTGGACTCTATGGCACCCGTTTTGAGCAGACTCATATGAAATTCCTATTGTCCAAAAAGGGTGCTATAGAGTACAATTCCCATCAAATAAAGTTCACTTCGTGTAAGAAAGAGTCATGAACGTATCCCACATGTATGAGAACCCCTGAAAAACCCTGTAATACATTACGAGGGAAAGAGATGAAAGGGTGGGAAAAAAATGAAGAAATAAACGTAAAACGAATATGGTTGCTTGTCATCAAGGTCTTGTTTTTTTCTTTCGACTCGTTGGTTGGTCGTTGGTTGTGTTTATTTTGTACCATTTATACCGTCAAGAAAACACTGCAATAAAAAAGCGCGCAAACATGCACACACACACACACACACACACACAAGCTCGGTCGCCGGGGAAGCACACCAGGGTTTGAATACGGTTTATGGGCTACCGCATCTCCTGCACGGACAGGTACACCTGTGCACAAGATAGCTAATGATGGGTTTGTGCACCATTTCTTCACATTTTGTTGTGCCGTAGCTGTTGTTCTCTTCGGCTGTATGTCTGCGGTTGTATTGTTTTTTTTTTCCTTCTTGCCTTCTATTCTTTCGCATTTTGGTATTTTGGTTTGAATTTTTATTTTCTTTTTTTTACATCACGTTCTACCAATCCACGTGGGACGGTTTTTGTTTGCAAGTGTTTGCTCGTGTGTTGTTCTCCGCCATCTTTTGTACTCGGGTGGAAGAAAGCAAGCGCCAGCGAGGAGGTGAAGGATGAAAGAATGTCGATAATGGTGGTGGTAATGTTGTTTGATGTTTTTGCAAATAATAATGTGCACAATTTTCCGGTACATAGAAACTCATCAGTCTGATGCGTTTCCGTTTATTTTATTTTTTATGTAGGTGTGTGTGTGTGTGTGTATAAAACGTTGGATTGAAGCAGGTTGGATGTGTCTGTGCGCGGGAATGGAAGCTAGGACGAGCGGGTGTGCGTTCCTTTTGGTTCACCTGCCAAAGCAGACAGACTCACAGTAAGTCAAGATTTATCGCTTCATTAAGTGTGCGATGAATTGTGCAGTAGTATTTGCACAGCAACGCAGCAGTAGTAAACTTCAAACAGAAGCTTAGTATTTGGACAGCTCAGGCCTGCACAAGTGTCACACTATAGCTTGCCCTTGGATTGTTTTGATTTCCGTTGTTTTTGTTTTCCAACACGCACCTCCCAGCAGTGTTCACGATACCATTACAGGGCAGTGGATGACTTATCATAAATTTGCATCAAAAAATCACTTTATTACGCACTTTACCACCATTAACATACTAAATCAATTGCCGTACGCACTGCTTCTGCGGTTTCACACACCCATAAACAACGGGAAGCTGACGGCAGCTAAGCGAGCGCGCCTCGAAAACACACGCGAACCCCGGTGCCAACGATTTTGCATGACATGTCCCTTTTGCATTGCTTAGCAAGCCCGGTTGAGTGCAGCACCGAGTAGGTGTTTGGTTTACGACCATAATTTGATTTTATGTACACCCGCGAGTTTTATTTTCTGCTTCGGGTTTCGCAGGTTTGCTTCCTTGTATGAGGCCGGGGTAGGGAGAGGAGGCAAAAGATTGCTTGGATGATGGAAGATTAGGTGAGCTACAGTAAATCTTTTTATAATGGTTTTTCATTTTTCTAGCTCTAAGGCGGTTTTGTGCAATGTTTTGCATCCGTAAAATCTCCGCTCAACTTTATCAACAGTGTGGCGGATGATCAGGCTCGCTGGAAGTTTGTATTACATAGTTGAATGCTTCATCTGATTCTAGTACAATTGCTGAAAAAAACCCTCAAAAATGTATGTGTGGCTTCCCTACCATAGTTGAATATTGTCTTGATTGATTTTTACTATTTAATAGGCTAATTTCCTTATGAAATACAAAATCACAGGTATTTGAAATACTTATTCAATAGGTCAAACTGTTTAGGACATCATGTTCTGCTTATAAAGGTATATATGCTATGCAAATTCCACAGATTAATTCCATTAAGGTTAAGCTATCGATAAGTATGCAATGTGTTTGATAAAATGTATGTTACCGTTTGTACCAATAGCTTGAAGTAGTAAGAGAAAATATATTTCCCATTAAAGCAGCTTTGTTTTGTGGATTGCATACTTAGATGAATACAAAAGGGAAAATATGAAATTTTAACAACGCTGATTTACGAAGAGCTGTTACGATTATGAGCTGTTAAAATTCAATATTGTGTGTGCATGTATAATAGTTTCAATAAATAAATAGGCAAGGCAAATTAACGATTGGACTGATTATTTTGATTTTAACATCTTGCTTTGTATAAAACGAGCCATTGTTAGTTTTTAATTTCGGTGATCATAGTCATTGATTTAGAGCTCAGTTTGAACATAAGATACATTTAAATGAAACAATTTTAAATATAAGGTAGTTCTATAAGTTGTCGTAGCTCAAGTTTACAGGTCACTTAATTGAATAAGTAAATAAATAAAATACTCATGTTATCCACTCTCAGCGAGCCAGATGCTCCTCTATCAGCGAATCATCAGGTGATTGCGTCACACTGAAACAAGCATCCGCCAATCCTACGCAAAACACCAGGCTCATCAATCTAGCATACGTTTCGTTTCCATGTTATTGGCAAATATTGCCAACAATAACCAAAAGCACAACACGCAACCGAAAACAGCGGATAACGAGAACTTATCCATTGCTGACGCTCTACCGGAGTAGCTCAAACCTCTTGGGCAGGAGCCAATAAATCACAGCGACATCATGATTCTGCACCCCTTTATTCCATATCACCAACGGACGCGTTTAACTCGCTCGCTGTGCCGAACGTATCCGCACCACACAGGACGGCGCGCTGTAAACTGCCTCCGGCGGTAAACACACGCCCCCGCCCGCATATATCAAAGATGCGGTGACGAGACAGAGTGCAGGGGTTTTCTAGCGGTTTGGTGATAGCAGCAACAGCAGTAGCAGCAGCAGCAGCAGCCAAAACTCATTCATTTTCGTTTGCGGATGCAAACAAACCGCAGACGTCGCCTCCAGCAGCGATGCTGCCCCGTCCCCGACGCAATTTTTGACAGACGAGTGGCGCTCCATATCCGTCAATCATACATCGATATGGGCGATCGAGAGCAAACTAGCAATAGCGTGGTTTGCCACCGGCAGAGGGTTTCGAGGTTATCCATAGGTACCGCCAGGGCTTTTGTTAGGCTCTTCCAGGATATTCGTCTTCGGGATGGGGCGTACTTTCACCCCTTTTTTGTGTGCTCGCGAGTGTCAAACGGTACGAATGATGTATGGTCGATGCTCTTGGGCCAATGGAGGGAACGCGGTTTGATGGATAGCAGTTTTGCGGCAACTGGGAAATGGGTGGAAAAATCCGCGACAACTCTATCACCCTTCATGTCGGGGCCTGGTCGGGGGAAGATGATGTGCAACAGGAATCAGGTTAATCAGTGTGTACCTTTGAGTGTCACAACGGTGGAAAGTTTGGCAGTCTCTCGAACGCCTGGGAAGCGTAGGGACGCGATAAGACTAGCCGCGAATTCGTAACGCTTGGGACAATATGGAGATCATAAATACAGATGTTATTGGTTAGCTGACGTTGATTAGTGGAGCAGAAGATGACGCAGTTCACGTCAGTTTGAACAATCTACTACAGGCTACGCACCGAACTCGACTAGGAAATGAATGATATCATCCATTGCTGCTACTATTATCTGCCATTTTCTCATTATGATTATACATTTTTCATTGCTCCCATCGATCTATAGGTACGGAATGAAATAAACACCTCGTCTACATGGGCCGTTTTATGTTTCCCGCTGGACAAGCTGACAATGCGAAGGGCACCGAAAAGTTGACGCAGGAACCAACCCCCTCGCCATTCCAGCTAGTGGTACGGAAATTTATGGCCAACGACTTTCCGTCCCTCATTTCCTTCCAGTTTTTTTCCCATCCGCCTCACCATTTAAGGGGTAACGGCACGGAAACGCAACACAGACCGATGGCGCTCGCAATGGTGGATTGCGTGGGCAGATATAGATGTACGAGCTAGAGGAAGAGTTAACGAGGCACATTTCGGTGTCGAAAAAGTTGTTTCTTGTAGCAGTTCCTTTTTGAACGGGTAAAAGAAAAGCGGAAGGAAGAAAACGTACAAGCTACAATACAAAAAAGACATATTCACGCACACCGGCACGTGGATGGGGGTCAGAGGTAATTGCTTTAAATGCCAATAAAGCGTATCGATTATGGAGGAGCGGGTGGTTTAATGGAGCAAAGTAGGCGAGAGCGACTGACTGCGTGTGTACTTACGATGAGGAGACCTGGTTTCACTGATTTATATTCTACGCTTGTTGAAATACGAGTTGTGATAGAAAATAAAATGTACACGAATGGAAGTGAGTTTGACGTGAACGGTGCATCGAGCATCCGGAGTGTTCGCTGGCGTTAAAGTAGCCACAGATAATCCCACTCACGGTGGAATATATCTTTCAAGATATTAGCTGCCAAGCTTCACCATCTTATCAAGCAATCGTATATAATCGTATCACGTACCCAGCGCCAGACAGATGGATGGCCGTTGGCTCGTAACCAAGTGTCGGCGATGAAGTAGTAGCATTTTGTCACTTTGCTGTAATTCTCTAACGCTTTATTGAGGGTGGGAGTAAGAGATATGCTACATTTCCTGTTGTTTTCCAGGGATAGGACAGAATATATGGGTATTCTTTCCATTGTTAAATGTTCTACTTGATGTTCTTTTAGTTAGTATGAAGCTATTATTGCAATGGTCCAAGGATATCTAACCTCATCACAGCCTTATTGTGATGTTTGACGTATACCTATTCCGTTGTAAATGTGAATGAGTATGATGATACTCTCAGTATCATCCAAAACGTAGGAGAAGCTTAACATTTGGAAAACAGAAAAGAATCGCTCATCCTGAGAATAAGTGTTTCCAATAACCGATAATTTCGACTCGTGTCTTGATTTGGCGCTAAATTTATCCCCTTTTTTAAACTCATAATCATATACTAACTTTCCTTAATTCCTTTCCTTTAACCCTCTTCTGACAAAACAAACGTTCAAAATACCTACAGTGTCCTGTACTTAATACCTGTCGTAGGATCGAAATAATCAAAACGATTCCCCGGGGACCAATTCACGGAGGCCACGGGTGATCGTTTCCCCAGTTGCAGAACTGGAACTGAAGCGAGAAGAAATAATGGCAACCTGATAGATGGATCCGATCCGGACTCTGGAGGAATTCGGTGGACCGTACTGCGTGATTGGTGTCTTCGAGGTCTTCAAGAGCGAGAAAAAAGTTCGTTTTCTGGGTCGCATTTGAGCTCCTTTCACCATTTTGCCTTAAAGTGTAACTTCGGAAGAAAAGCAAAACAAAACTAGTCCATCAATAGCATGTATAGCAACATAAATTGTGGAGAAAAATGTTCTTTTGAAATACGTTTAGATCTTCTAGCATTTCTAGCTCAGATAAACAGATGTGTTTTCGAGGTTGGTTCGAAAATCAATCCGCCACAAATTTCAGCCTTCGCCTGAATGGGGGGGGGGGGGAGGGGAAGGAATGAACGGCTTCCAACAACTCCAAACACCGGAGGGTTGCAATAAACTTTCAATAAAAGTACACTCCGTCACCGATCATCGGCATTAAGACCGTTGTTTACTGCTTTATTTAGTTCCATCGTTGGGACGTTTTTTTTTGTTTGGCAAAGAGGGTTTCCAAGGATGATACAACCGAACGCGACGCTGGCTGTGACTGTGTGACACGAAAGAGGGTAAAATCTCTATCCAAAAGAAAAAAAAACGGAAGAAGATGATTCTGATGTCCATTGTACACAATGTATACGGGAGGGACGAACAGCCGAAGGTGAGTATCACTTGAAAATACAAATAATCGAAGGATCACAAACCTTGACAGTAGAGTGAGATAGAAAAAAATCCTTAAAATCTAGAAATAGAAAAAAATCCCCCCCTCGCACCACGTGTTTGGTATGGCAGTGGTTTAAGGAATGTCCGTCACAAAATGGTTCGAATTCCTGGCCCTGTAGCGTTGTAAGCGATTACTAGAAAGAACGAATCACATACTGTACGAGTTGGCGGGAATGAATTCCTTCGTGCACGATCCGCTTCGAAGGACCAAACAATGTTTTTGTTGTTATTTTTGGAGATTGATAAAATGTTGTCACCATAACGTTTTGGAAAACATGACGATTATTGCTTCACCTCGAAGACCCAACTCCCCCATCCTTCTCCGCTCCCTATCATACAGTATAGGTTTAACCATCGGTAAAAATAGTCTACATTCATGCGCTTGCATATCGTTACCGCAAACATTAGTCTGAATAGCACTGGACACGCCATTTTTACCACCCGACTGCTTTTAACCGTCACCGGTACACGCTGTCAACAATGGAGTTCACCAAACGGCGCACAAACAATAGTAATCATCTGCATTTCCACTTACGCTCGAGTTCCCCTAAGCGCTCGATCGAAAGGTTATCGTTTTACTCGATAAATAAAAAATGTTCAACCTTTTTCAAGACTCAGGCACCCACTTGAGCTGACGGTTTTGAGTCACTTTAAGACCGGCCGGTCGGTTACAGGAAAGCAAACATTGCCTACCCATAGTTGAGGTCTACAAGTGCTTCACTAAGCCTGTAAGATCGCATAGCGGATAGGCGGGAAAGAAAATGTTGGAATCATAAGTCATTTTTGAGATTATTTGAAGCTTCGCTTCTTCCTATGTTGCACAATGGCACGTTGTAGCACGTGGTTCATTTTACGAACTGCATTATCTATTTTGATGTAGTGTTTTTTTTTGTTTAAGTGTCAAAATTATTGTGTTTTGCATAACGAAAAAATCATTTGATATTTTATGAAGACGAATCATTTTATTTAAAAAAAGATAGATCAAAATAATAAAAAAGTAGTTGTCAAACGCGTGTATTTGTTCAGCTTTAAATATTTAAGAAAATCGATTCAAAGCATTTTGAAAGCTGAATAAAGCGAATCCCCCAAGGAATGTCTTTATGTGGCATGTATTTTCACTACAGCCTCTTTAGTCTTTAACATCTTTAATCTAGCACTCAAATCAACTCCATGTAATGGACAAGCTTACCTCGTTAGATAACAACGATAGTGGGTATTGTGAGTGTGGTTTTTCTTCCTCCCAGTGTCCGTTCTATACGGATAAGCAACAAAAAAAAACCACACCAACTATTTCCTCGAGAGAGGCGTAAGGTTTTTTTTGGCTTGTTTCTTTCACTTTTCCCCCTTTTTCCCAAGCTCTCCGTTCAATCAGGAGCGTGTGTGGATGTGTCTGTGAGTTACTGCGTCCAGCGACACGGGGCTAAGAGATATGGCCGCCATCGCAGGTCCGGCGTCCCGGATGACCGGATTACATAAATGTTTATGATGCTAATATGTTATTTTATTGTATTTTAATAGATATCATGATTTTATCTTTCCTGTCCCTTTCCTCCTACGGAAGGTACGCTCCGCAACGGTGTCAGTGCTGGTCGGTGTGCGCCGGCACGCCCTCGAGCGCTGCTACAGCAGGACTAGATGTGAACTTATAGTTGTAGCGTTTGCTTACGCCTCATTTCCCGACCTGAAGTGAGTGTGTGTGTGGATTGGGAGTTGCCGAATCGGAAAAGCACTTTGAGCTTTGATTGGATTTATTTGCTCCGGTCCGGTATCCGGTCACACGGTTCGTGTTAGACCAGCGTCAGAGCACTAGACGTTCGGGTGGCATGGAACGAGGAGCGAAGGGAAGAGAAAGATGAGAGCAAGAAAAATGTTGATGTGCCGGTTGTCGTAAATCTTTGACACCTTGCCCTGCTTGAATGGGCAAATCTGTGAAATCTTGCGGCACGTGAGCACCGGAAGCGAACGGTTTTCGTAGGTTGTGCTGTGGGAGGGTTTTTTTCTTGAATTTGTGTGAGTGTATGTGTGTTGTTTTTGCCCCGAAGGGCACACAGTTTTTCCATTTTTTCCTAAGAAGATTTTCTTACTAGGGGACTGTAAGAGGAGAGTAGTTGTTTTTCTGGTTATTATTGTTATGATACTTAATGCTGCGTTACGTGATCCTTAAGAGTAAATAATGATGGATTTAATGCCATTTTAGTTTATTATATCTTGCAGAACGTTTTAGAAAATATTGAAACAAATAAAGTTGTTCAGTATCATTTTCGCCGAACAAAAAGGGCTACTGTTCTATTTAAATTAAGACAGTACCTCCAACTTTCAAGTGATTTCCCAAGCATCGTGCCTTATTTGCTACAACGCCAGGAAAACGTGTTCCAAACGAGATTGATCAGCACTCGTTAGACGGTCCTGGCGTACACAAATCTAGTTACGGGTAGTTGAGCTCCATCCAAAAAGGCTCCATCGCTTAACGTAGCAAACTGCCACCGAGACACATGAGTTTTAAATTGGGATTTTGTCGTGCGACCGGAAAGACGATCCAGTTGTGCTTTAGGTCCGGATCAGCACCGCTTACGTTGATCGGTTTTCAGGTCGGTGTCTGTGCTGTCCTTCAGCCTGGCATTATATCAAACAAGGCAGATTTTTAACGGAAAATCTCTTCCCTCACTTCCCATCGTCCCATTGAATTCTACTATCAGCAGCAGCAGCATTGTTTGGGGGAGTGGGCTAGCTTGCTACCTAGCTCGCACTCGTTTGCTGCACTGCGCGTAGGTTGCACTGCGCGCTGCATGCGATGGAGGGCAAAGTTTTAATGATCATTATGATATTTTTCCAGCAAATAACATTTTTCGGTAATTGGAAAATTTAATTGTTTGCACGTCTCGTGCCGTATGCGTCCACGCCGTCTCGGTATCGCTGGTATCGACGCTCGGTGCCGCTTGCGTGCGGTATGGGCAATGATAGAGCACTTGAGCCCGATTTGCTTGTTGTTATGTGTGATGTTGTTGAAAGGGAAAACTGGTATTAGGTGTTCGGTGCAGAAGCCTATTGAAGACGTTACTGGCTGCAGTCAATAGTCACGTATAATTGCAGTAAGATGGATATATTGGTAAATGGCACTATTGAATGCTACGAAAGTGGGTTTAGTGGTGGGATATGAAAGATTTTTCTATTAGGTATAATATCGATTAAAAGAGTCTTAATTTAAAAATATCCTTCCAATAGCGGTTGCTTGGCGTCTAAAGCCTTAAGTTATTTTTACATTGGTCTTACAATAACATGACAGGTTTACTAATGATAAAATGATCGAATAAAATGTGCTTTTTTGAAATCCTGTTAGATTTTTTTGATTAATTTATTTTATATGATAATCCCAAACTTCTACCTCAATACAGGTTTGAAAAGGGCGGAAGTATCTTTAAGATCATATTACTCTGAAGGTTGGTTGTAAAAAATAACATTCCAGCAAGTTGTGCCATTGTATGACACTCAGAAGATGATGATGATGGTCCGACCCTTTTCCCTTCATAGGTTCGAGAAGGATGATATTATCTTAAGAAATGTTGTATTTATTACTTTATAAAATATACTTATTTCTTTCTACTATTTAATATGATACATAAGACCTTGATCAATCTTACGATTTCGGATAATGTTCTTTCGCGTTTCGGTGTAACTTTTTCTAGCGTTTTATAATTACCGGGTGTTGTTCCTTGTATTGCACAATTAGAAGAGAGTTTATTTCACGCTATTCACTAATACTTATAAACTAATCGATCGTGCCCGAACGCTCCGAACTCAACGAATGATCTTCGTGTTTCGTTAAACACGAATCAACTGGCAGGGCTTCC
>KI920572.1:0-17778 GCA_000473525.2 Anopheles melas | reverse complement strand
AATAATAATAATAATAATAATAATAATAATAATAATAATAATAATAATAATAATAATAATAATAATAATAATAAAATAAGATTGAGCATAGCAAATAAAACATCAATATTACTAGTTGATACAGGAACATCTACAAATTTATGTAAAGTATGCATTATAGAAAATAAACATGGTCCAATACGCTCAGAGATTATATTAACTCACAGAATATATTATATTAACAGGGATATCTAATACACCAATTTATTCAAAAGGAAGTACAACATCCACTATATATTTCAACAATCTAGAATTGGAACACGATTTTGTATTAGTTCCAGATGAATTCAACATAGGAGCTGATGGTATATTAGGCAGAGACTTTTACAAACTATAGAAATGTTCAATCAATTATCATTTAAAAATTATTACATTCACGTGTCAGGGAAAAAATCAGCATAACATCGAGGAAGATGATGAAAAAGTGTTTAAAGTATTTGAGTATTTAATGTTTTTTTTGTGATAAAATTCCCACCTTAGAAATTTATAATGTGAAGAAAATTGAGGCAGAATATAACGATATATTTTGCATAGAGCATGATCCAGTTACTGCAAATATCGTTTACACTTAGAAAATTGAATGATATTCCTACGTATACCAACATTTACACAAATCTTCTCACAGGCTGATGAAATACAAGGCAGGCAAAATGCTTAAGAATTCAATAATTGAATACTCAGACTTCCCATATAACTCACCTATTTTACTGGTTCCAGAGAAATCAACGGATGATAACAAAAATGGAGAAAACCAATATATTAGCCATTTTGGTTCAGGAACTGATCATACCCTCATGCCGGTCTTGTGCCTGTAACCGAATCTATAACAGTCTAGGAACCGATACTGGAGCCACACTGGTTCTGGAATCATAATAAAATCATACTCGTTCTTGCAAACGAAACGTTTGAACGGCAGCCGAAAGGACCAGGAGGCTTGAAATGCAACAATAAAATATTGTTTTCATATCAACTAACTAGAAGTGATGAACGTTTAATCGACTTCTTAACTTTTAACTTTAACTACTTTTTAACTATACAACACGCATAAAAATGTTAAAAATCTAATCTAATCGACTTCTTGAATCTTTTTAACTATACAACACGCATAAAAATGTTAAAAATCTAATCTTTTTGGTCAAGCTTAATTAAAAATAAAAAATATTCTTTTGGTCGTTCAATTTTGAACCCCAAAGTTAACAAATTCAATAATAAACAAAATAATTTGTTTAACTTCCAATTATGGTGTTTTTGATTATTTTGGCCAGAACTAGACAAACAATGTTTTATAAAGTGCCTTTTAAAAAACTGTATTGATGCTCAGAAAGATTTACTTTAGAATGAGATCAAAGTTTTAAGTCTAATTTGACAACTGGCCTCGGTATTTACAAGAAAAATGCAAACATGGTGAGTGCACCATCCATTGAATTAGCCACTGTATCTACTCTGCTACTATTTTGTGATATCACTTTCAACAATATTAAATAACCCGGAGGTAGAACAACACTAATAAAACATACCTTAAATGGTTCAACTTTTTTGGGATGTATTTTTTCAATTAATTTTTATTGATTTTTTTTAAATATTTTTTCATGTATTCCTTTCATTTGTTTAGCTCCATTTTGCTGTTGTTGTTTGGTATGCTTCTTTAGCATTCCGTTCTTTCTCGTTCCCTCTCTTTAATGTTATATATCTATGACTTTATTTTTAATCATCAATAACAATGTACAGTAAAATCAATAATTTTTCAAATCATTTTTATTTTGTTCGAGTTGTTTGAAGAACGAAACGATTTGTTGTTATTGCGCACGTATGTTTTCCCATTTCACATTTAGCTTCTTTTGCAGATGTTTCTATTCTGCTTTCGTCCGTGTTAATGAGATGGTTATGTGCGGTGTTCCGTTTAAACTTTACTCGTATTACTTATTACTCAGTATGGGTAGAAGTTATTTAATTCGTCTTGTGTGCAATGATACATAGTACGCAATCATCGCCCTAACGTACTAAAACCGCGAATGCAAATGGCGAATGTGAGAGGAGATCGCATGTTGTTGCCGGTTGAATGTACATCGTCTCGAAGCCATCCAGTTGCAATGTCCGAGTGTCGGTAATACTACACCCCTTGGTATTCGGTAATAGTGCTGAGTGAACTGCAAACCGTAAACTGCCATTTTAACCAAGCTCAGATGCCTAATGTCGCAACATTGGGTTGGTTTGGTTATTTTTAAAAGATTTTTCCTCTCTTTATGATCATCGTTCTCTGTATCGCTCGATTTTGCACGTGTTGTTCATGCTTTTTAGAACTTTTTTCACTTTCACTTCTATTTGCTTTATTAACTTGTGTGTTCAAATTTCGCTAATTTTTTTGTTGTGGATGAATTAAATCGTTTCTTATATTGTGTGTTTGTGTGTATTCCTTTATGAACTACTATTAGTTTAGACTAGATGTAACCATTCTTTCTATCTTTGTTCTCTTCGAACTCTTCGAGAGTTTTTTCTTAAATTTATTTTTAGTTTTGTTTATTTTTTTGTCTCATTTTTTCATTTATAGTTTTGGTTCCTTCGTGTGAAGTTTGATTAAGTTTGTTAAATGTTGAAAGGAATTCCTACGCTGTTAAATTTTGTAATGAGTGTTTTTTTTTTCTCTCAAAAACGCCCCAAAAAAGTTAAAAGAAGGCTCAAACTAACACGCTGAATAAATAAACACTTCTAATTTGATAATGAAATGCAAAAAAAGAGGAAAGATAAAGATAGAATATGATAGTACTTCAAGAAACAAGAACATGCAAAGGTATGCTTTCTTGTTATTATCTTGTTACCTTTTCTACATTGTTGCAGCGCACTTTTCGCTCAACAGAACAAGAGGTAAAACGTATTCCGTTTAAAAATGTATTTCATACAGGGTGGGTTACAATCTCTGTTTCATTCTTTCCTGTTTTTAAAAGGGGGGAAAGGGGGGAAGAGGGTTCTATCTTACATTCCCTGGGTTTTTTTTGTGTGTAATATGTAAGTGTATGTATTGTTTACCGTTAAGTGTTGTGTATGATGTGTTTTTAGCCCCTATCCGAAACGCAGGCTAAATTGCATATTACTGTTCCCGCGATGCTGTGTTACTAATACACTAATAAGACTCATTCTTTGCATTACTATCGCTTGCGCTTTGGTAAAGTTCGAGCAACACTTTGGCGTTTATTAAATGTTTCACCACACTTCCTCACACACGCTAAAACAAACAAGCTCTCAAGGGATGGTCTTAAGTAGAGGTGTTTATTTTAATAAGGTGTATAATGTCTGTTTTTTTGTAAGTACATGTGTTTGTGTATATGTTTGTGTGTAAAATCCATTCGAAGATATACCACCTATATGCACTTTCATGCACACGATCCTGTTATATAGAGAAAGGACGAAGGGAAGCAAACCATCAACATCTCCTAGGTGTGCGGACAAACGCGCCTTGCAACAAGAACGTTCCATTCTAAGTAGATATCTTCACTCGGATTTGAATACAAACACTTACACTGAAACACAAACAGGCGTGTGTGTTTCTGTTGTTTTTTTTAATCATTCATAGCTTTATTTTGTAACAAGGTTTTTGTGTGTCCATGTGTGAGTGAGTGTTATGTCACGTTTCCCTTGCTAAACCCTAACTTAATATCGTATCCGTTTTGTTTAAAGATATACATACGTTTTGAATGTGATTTGGTTGTTTTTTTTTCTTCTGTGTTTTGTTTATTTAATTTCTCTTCTATTCCTATGATACAAACTTAAACCAGAGAAAACATGTGAAATTCTTGCATGTGTTTGTTCTCGCCACGTGCGTTTTAACACATGTGCGCCTCTTATTTCTGCGGTTTGAAACAACTTCTGTATTGCCAGCCTTTACTACCAGTGTACCGCCCTGTTCTTATTACTGTTTTCCACTTTTTTTCTTTGTGCACCAGCACCAAGGGATTGTTTTAGTTTCGAAGGCTTTTAGTGACCAGTAGCTAAATGAGAGCACACATACACACACGTCCTCTGTACCGCATCCCAAAAGCTAGTGGAAGGAAAAAATCTTATTAACATTTTTCTCTCTTTTTTTAATTCTAACGTAAGACACGACAAGAAAGTGAACAAGTTTTGGAGGAAGAATCGGGGATACTGAAGTGTTCGAGGACACTCCGGCGGGGAGATAGGGACTGGCGCGACTGACCGGCTAGGGAGGATATACACACATACACTAACGTACAAGAGAGATTTACAGTTCGAGAGTGTCGAGAGGAGAGCTGGGTTATTTAGTGTTCTCGACTCGTTAAAGCTTGATTTTGTTTGTTTTTTTTTTACTTTTAACTATATATCGACAGTACGAATTATCTGCCACGGGTAGGAGGAGAACTTTCTCATTTATACCGGGAAGCAGACAGCTCGGGGACAATCGAACCCAGAAGGAGGGGGAAGGAAGAAAAAGCCGATGGTGGAGTAGGGTAGCGATCACTATTGGTTGTTAAAAAAATCGGTCCTCTAGAAGATTTTACAACTTAAACAATTATAAGAAATTATCTGAAAACGACACAGTCCGGCAGTCGTCAATATAGTGCATGGTAAAGGCACGGTGAGCGCCAAAGGTTTGATAGGAGCATTAAGTTCCTCGTAATGTATGAAATGTGTAATAAAAACTGACCTTAACCAACATTAAATCAAATACTAATATTATATATACTAATATATATGTACTAATCAACATATCTGCAACGGTAACTAACACAGTTTGCAATCATCATTGACATTAAGTCATGTTACCTCGAACTCCGTGTGACAACAATTTGAATGGTTTTAAGAAACAAAAGCATTACTAGAACAGCGAATGAGATATTACAATAGAGGCACATTATTAAACTCAGCAGAGTAGTCCCAATCGGTCGAATACAGTTGAGAAACTTCCTCAAAATCACTACAAAATCACAATAAATGTCACCGTGCCTCTAGGAAACCTGCGATAAATGAAAGTAATATAACATAGGGAATATCTGGGAATATATTTCTCCGTAGAAACGCATTCACTCGCCATGATTTTGAACCAAACGGTTTGTAAGCATCTGAGTAACGCACCAATTGTACACATATTTTGGTATTGTCGCTCGGATAAAGTGTTTATAAGTCATTGTCTTAGCTCAATGAAAAGGCAAACAGGACTACATCTAACAGAGAGGAACACCTACATATCAAGTAGTGCAATTAAAACGTACTGTTTCATTGCTTGCGGTTGTATTTGGTATGCTGGCTTATGGTTGTTATTTTTTTCAGTTGCTTTTTTCGCCTCGATAAAATCTTCCTCTCGTATGGTTTGCACCACCACTTGTATGTTATTTCTACATTCGTAGATATCATTTTTGTTTCAGCCCTTTTTATCGTTTATCTCGAATTATGCCTCGTACGCACTATTGCTCCACATCTAGATACTCTAGAGCTTAGTGTTATAACTGTTATGAAGTGTTACAACTGAAAACGCATTTATGCGCGCTGGATGTGGTGAGTGGTAAACGTACAGTAGTGTCCACTTTATCGACACATTGTTGTTATTTTCACTTCTACTGAACAAAACTCTAACAATGCATGCGCGAAACACAATCGTCCAAATTGTAAGAGGGCGTGAAACACCGCTTCCCTTAAACATAACTTAACCAACGTAACGCATTCAAACCGGGTAACGAACAGTAACGCACCAATGTGCTAACGATTCTAAGTAAACAATGCTTTTCTCCCCTCTACCGATCGAAAGAGTACAGTGTGGCTGGGAGGGGGGAGAGATATGCCAAGGTTGCTGTGGAACACACACGCAACAAACAAACGTCAGAAACGTCATAATAAATAGTATTACCGTACGACTACTACTAATAATGTCACTAATTGCTTCTTATCGCTCCCAACCCCCACTTGCTTCTCCAAACCCCTGGCTGAGTTCCGCTCCGTTTGATTATCTCTACCGAGACGGGTGACACCGAGGCCCGAGTTCTGCATTACAGCCCCAAGTTTTTGTTTTTTCATTTATCTATACTATGTAAGTAAACATGCCCCTTTAATACTTTCTTGACTAACCGCGAGTGCGAATATTTTACATTACAATCTTATTTCGTAAGAGCCATATCCCATATACTGGAAGAAGAAGTAGCAAAAACAAAAAGACATTGTACAATGCTGCCGCTTATGACGCAATGCCACAAAAATGGGAAATTGTTTTAGGGGACCATCGAAAAATCGGAACCAAAATGAGGTCAATGGGGTTTCTTTGCTTCAAAGCGAGATGTACATTTGCGCAAAAGGGAGAACACATACATTGTGAGCAGCACTTGAGGGAGAGTGAAGACAGTAGATGCGAAAGTAACTAAATCTTTGTTCCCATTAAACCAAACCAGAATACGACAGTGCCGGAATACTGTACTGATATATCGTACGCGATGCCATTTATAATGGGATGAAAGAAGAACAGATGCTTAAAGCCCGCCCGTACAGGACACCTCACACCGGAGGATGGCGTTGTGCCGCGGTGCGGATGGGAAAGGGATGTATCATCGAGTTGGTTTAAGTTCTTTGACTTTGGTGTTACGCTTTCTTGACTTACATCATGTAAGTTTTCTTATTTTTTGTTTGCTTTGTTTTAATTTTTTATTTCAAGTACGTGCTAGTTTGCTTCCATAGTGCGCGTGTTCACTGTTAACAGAACGCTTTCGTTTTGCATGTTTTTGGTAGGTGTGCATGGGTTTTAATTAGCTCATCCGAATGTTCATATTTACCCAAACAAATGATTACGACTCCCTCCTTGTATGACTCCCTCGCACAACTCCATTTCGTGCGCAACACACTGGTCACTACCGAGTGTTATTAAACTATTGTAGATACTATCTCGGATCTAGTACTTGAAATATTTCACTTGCAACACGGTAATTCACCTTGTTCACTACCATTAGCCCCTCCTTTTCGATTTGCTAGCGTTAAAGAATCGAGAATCGAAACTTGTTGTCATTAAAATGCCTTTATTTACTGCAATTAACTACATTCAAACGATGTTGCGGTCAACTTTTCCACTGTTTGTTTGGTTGGTTGGTTATTTTTTTGTTTTTCGGTATGTTCTGGTTTTGCATTTGTTTTTTTTTTTTAGTTTGTTTCCCCCATTCAAGTTTCGGGTGTTGTTGCTGTTGTAAGATGTTACATGATAACTTGTTATGGGCGTGGGTGTGTTTATGGTTTCCTTTATTGCGAAGGACGATAACTTTACTTTTATTTTACTTTTATTTTATTTTATCATTTGGTTGTTTCCGTTTTGGTTTTTTGTGGTATTCAACACACGTTCGCTCGCTCTAATACGCACACATTTTTGTTTTGTTTTGGTTTTCGGTGACACACTTCGACATATTGCATGGTGCGAAGCCGGTGTTGTAGTCGATCTACATGCGCAATCAACTTTACTGGCCACATGTATATCGCTTTGCTTCCTTCGGTCGCGTTGTATGGACTAGCCGCGATCGCGTGCGATCGGTCGTTCATTTTTTTTAACAAAATGTTGTTTTATGTGATTAATTATCTTCTCTTTCGAGTTTTGCCTTCTTTTCCTGCTGGTAAGTATCCACTCCACTGTCTCGATATCTTGTGTATTGCACTAGATTGTTATAGTATGTGTGGGTGTGTGTATCTGTGTACTTTATACTTATGCTATCACTAAGTAAAGTGCTGTATCTCTTACTTATAGAAATAGAAATTTGTCACTTTAAGTGTAACTGGTAGTGTTTGCTTCCGAACGATCCTCCCGAACTTCCGATTCCCGCTTTCCCATCCCGCGCGCGCTCGCGCACTCCCGTGGGGAAGCTGCGTGGGGGGTGGGACGACAGAAAGTATGACCTAGTGCGGCCGGTTTACTTTCTTAAAAGGCTACTACTGTATACTTAACGCTATTACTCCTCTCTCCTGGCTACTGAACAGAACGAACCGGAGACACTCGCTCCTAATCCTAATGAAACACAAAAACCGAGAACGGGCAACGATTGTTTTGAAGAAACTGTAACTAACATGCTTTCGACGCTTACAAACTCTCTCTCTCACACACACACACACGCACAATGATTCTCACGCACGCACACACACACACACACACACACACACACACACACTCATATCAACACACACGTAGCGCTCAAGGTGTTGCCACATTTGTTGCAACTCTGTCCCGAGCAATCAAAGTCGGCCGAAATATGACGTTTGAACATAATGAACCAACTCTTCTTCCAGAGACAAGGTAGTTCTCTGAAATCCGAAGTCTGAGAGGCATGAAATTTCCGATGACGTCACTCGCTCATATAGCTAAAACGACAGAAACTTTTGAGATTTGATCTCTGATCGATGCTGTCCGAAAAAGCAGAATGATAGCAACTACAGTCTAATGTTAACTAAACACCATATTTTGACGACATTAAACCATCGGCGCAGAGTTACATCCGAAATGGGATTACATATTGGATGGTGGGGGTCATTTCCAGCTCAATCCTCGAGAGCGTGCGATTCCACCACCATCAGACAGACGAAACGACAAAGTCATTGCAAACAAAATGGTCCAACTTTCGAACGGGGAAGCGACAAACACCCGCAATTCAACGCGCACAACTGATCACTGACATTCCAGCATGCAGACCATTTCACCTCGCAGCACCACGCACAAACTATCACAGATCTTCTCTCTTATCTCTCTCTCTCTCTCTCTCGTGCTAAACACGATACGATACAATCCACGCTGCACTTTCAACCGTTTGCTGCTATCCAGCCATATCGCTTCCCTCTTCACCGACGGATATACACAGGAGAGGGGAAAAGTGGCAGAAGGATAAAGGTCCTGATATCCAATTGTCTGGTCCAATTCCACACTCTTACTACTGCACGATCCCTCTTCTACTACCCAATCAAAAGGTATCCCTCCGGTGTGTTGTTCCTACCGTTGCTCTTGGTTGTAACACTGTGCTCACCCACATCCATTTCCGAATGTGACCTCTCACAACGCGCTTCTCATCTTCGCCAGTGTTTGCCGATTGCTCGCGAAAGTGCTTCATTTCTTCTGCTTTCAATGCTTTGCTCGCGCCACATTAAGGTGCTAGGTGTGCCAAAACTGAAAACCGTTCACCATTCACCGACCGAAACACTGGTGCCGGACCGGAACCGAAAACCGTACCTAACTTCTCAAAAACCCGTATGTGAATGTTGCGAAACGGACTCTGGCGCCTACTGCTCTTAGCTTCCTTGCCTACTATTCAATTCGTAATTTTAACCTCTCTCTCTCTCTCTCTCTCTCTCTCTCTCTCTCTCTCTCTCTCTCTCTTTCTATCCCAAAAACGAGTCAACTTTGATTGCTTCTTTTGTTTCCCACTGGATGTTTCCGTTCTATTCTTCTTCTTCTTCTTCTTCTTCTTTTTCGCTTAACTAGTCTGTCGCATTTGATGGGGCGTTTTATATTTAAAATAAGTTAGTAGTGCACTAGTTATTTTTGTTTTTCTAATCCTAGATAGCAAATGGGGGAGGAGTGTGTGAGGAGGGAAGGAGTGAATCTTTCTTAACTATCAATCGATTCGATTTTTGATTCATCAATGTATGTGTGTGTGTGTATTTGTGTATGTGCGTGTGAAAGAGTGCACATGTGTACGTGTTTTTGTGTCCTTGATTATTTCTACCAGCTGACAGAGAGTTCCTTTTTTGCGTATCAACGCTCTTCTGATCAGCATTCAAATCTTCCTCAACTGTTCTATACACTCTTTCGACCTTTTCCATCGCCCTTGCTTTAGTGGTTGTTCTGTGACGTTCGCGCCCCGTATCGTGACGTTTTTTTTGTTTTTTTTTTTTGTTTCATTAATAATAAGGTGTGTAACATAGAACTTTTCCTTTCTTGTATAATTAATTTTTCCATTAGCCTACACACGTGTTCGAACAAAAACATCAAACGGTACACAATAATACTCTCTCGATAAACTTTTCTGTGTTCTTCTTCTTTGTTTTTGCACATGTTTTGTTTCGTTTAAATTAAATTGTTATGCTCGCTGTGTTTATTTTTGTTTTTTTTTTTCTTCAGCTTGGTTTTGTTTGTTTGTGATTTTTTTTTCATGCTGATAACAATTTAATGCATCTTCTTCAAATGAATCCGTGCGTTTAACTATCTCTTTTCGTACTATTTTTGTTTTTTGTTTACTTCTTTATTTTAAGTTGCTATTGCTCAACACTTTCGCTATCAAAACGATCGGTTAGGATACCATTTGGATTCCTTACACACTGTTTTCTATCGCAACTGCGGGCTGTTTTAACTGGAACGCGCACCGCTCTCCGTCTGTGACACCGTCGTACGTGGTTCGTCGTGCCGCAAAAGCTCGATAAAGTGCCACGCAGAGGCGGTTACGATCGCCAGGAGCAAATATCAAAGCGTGCGCCAACAACAACGACCATCGATCATCGGAGCAATCAAGAACGCAAGTGCGGCACACGCGCATGGCCTTATCCTAGTTTCCTGTTCCGCGAAATGGAGAAGATGCGCGTTCACTTTCTACTGGCTCTAGGTCTCGCAGTGGAATCATTGTGTATGCGTGTGTATGTTTTTCATTATAAAACTATTAAACTTTGCCTTCTGTTGTTGCTGCTGCTGTTGCTGAATACTGCTGCATACTTGCCGCTGCTGCTGTTGCTGTGCCCCGCTGCCTCTGCTCATCCCCTTGATGCAGTGTACTGCTTCTGCCTTACTAATATGGTTTGTTTTTGGTTCTTTTTAGATACGACTGCGGCAGCGTTCAGTGGGGATTGCACCTGTACAACAGTAGTTCGGCCGCCACTACCGGTGCATTGTTTCTATACAGCTGAAGCATCATTTAGAGCCGTGCGCGCTCGCGCTCTAAGGTACCGTGTGTGTTTGAGTGTTTCTCTGCGTGTTTCTGTGTCTAGTAACGCTTTCTCTCTGTCACCTAGCCAACATGTTCGGCGACGACCTAGGACGACCGGCGCGTGATCTATCTCGGTTTAAATGGATCGCGCGACGCCACCACCCGTGTGACACACAAAGCTTTCTACAACGCGGTTCACCCACACCCTGAGTGTGTGTGTGTGTGTGTGTTTATGTGTGAGTTTTTGTTCGAATTGTTTACTCCCTTTCTACTGTTCTCAGCTCATTCTGTCTCAGGGTTAACTCATCTCCTCATCTCATCATGTTATACATTCAAGAGCAAAGGAAGGAATCTGATTTTAGACTGTTGTCGATTTTGTCCATACCGCGAATTTCTCTGTAAGAAATTAAAAAAGAAAGGAAAGTTGAGAGAGACATTTCAGTAAAATTTAGGCAGACGATTTTTGATTCTTTTTTTTCTTTTCGGGTGGGAGTGGAGCTTGGCGAGGATGGAGAGCGGATGTTATTCGGGGAAAGAGCGGGGAACATGTATTTTAGTTTGTTTCGTTTGAACAAACCGGATCATACGGAAAACGGATTAGATTAGCTCAGGTTGGACGGGGAAAGTTGTATATGCAGAAGAAGAGATAGGGTTGGATAGTTTGTGAAAGCGGTACAGAGCAGAAAGGTTTATATATTTGTTGTGTATTTATATTAGAAAAGATTACAAACAGGAAGGAGATTTCGAGGGGGTATTACGATCGTGGACAATCATGCAACCGCGAATCTCCTTCGAGCGTGCGCTTGAAAAATAGAACCAGCGAAGAACAGAGAGAAGAAGAAGAGAAGAAGAAGATGGAGAAAAAGAGTAAAAGGAGATATAGAAGAAGAAAAATGGTAAAACCAGAGGAAAAGAGTAGCATAAAACAAGCAAACGAAAAAATAAAAGAAAAATAAGAGAGAAAAAAAAAAAAAGAAATAGGAAGAAGGAAGAAGATGCGTGTAGGAGAGGACGGAAAACCCAATGAAGATTCATATAGGGAAGATCGCAAAACAAAGTGTGGTGCATGAGTGAGTTATGGATGATTTTTTTTTTTTTGCAATCTCATTTGGAACGTGGGAAACAAACACGGTTTGTGTGTGAACTCCATCTTGCTGAGTTATAAAGTAACCATATTGTAATACAATCAAACAAAGCTATTTTCGTAAGATTTTACTGTGCACAAACAACTCGTTTTAAAATGCAAGGTAAGTAGTAAATTGGTGCTGTACATAGGATGAAACAGTGTTATCCATGTCGGTAGCAAGGAGGTAAAACTTTTGGGTGCAACATTGTATTATTTAAACCTAAAATAGTTCCTCAATAAATGGTTTTCCAATAGTTTTTTTTATAACTTTTGCTTATTTAGATGCTTGATAAAAGAGCAATGTATTACAATTTGAGGATGTTCTACACATAGGGACACAAACAAACGTAAATGCTAGTAGTAGTGGTCAATCGAATTGAATTATTATAATATACAATATTTGAGAATAATTATGTATAATACACAGGTCTCGAATTCGCGAAAGGTAAAAACAATCGTTCAAAACTGTTTTCTGCAAACGTTCAATGCACTAGATATACTGAAATAAAACTATTCGGGCTATTTTCATCGAGACGATTGGCGATTAAACGCCATATTTAACAATGTTTAACATCCAAATCATACATTTCGTTCCAATGAGAAGATTACACCAAGCCGAGTAAAAAACAGAGAGATGTAGCAAAAACGATGAAGAGAGAGAGAGAGAGAGAGAGGGAGAGAGGGAGAGAGAGAGAGGGAGAGGGAGAGGGAGAGAGAGAGAAAGAAAGAGGGTTATCAGTATAAAAGTTTTGGAATAAACAAAGGTGGCCAAGCAGCAATGTTGTTAAGTAGTACAGAAAAGAAAGGGGAAAAAAGAAGAGATCAAAGGGTGGAGGAAAAGCGTTGTACGGGATATTACTTGGAAGGAATGTTTAATGGGATAGAAAATAAGAACAGCGAAATAACAGGTTTAACTAAATAAAGTAGAAACAGATTTCCATTTTTTTTTCATTTCTAGCAAGTTACAAGTTGTGGGTATAAAATGGGGTATTTATATCGTCTTTTTAGTATGTGTTTCTTTGTTTTGCAGTTTTTTTGCTTTGCTGTTGTTTCATTTATTGCTTTCATTGTGGTGTGCATTATTCTTCCGCCTTGTGCAACAAATACACTACACACAATGTTGCGTTGTAATGTATTGGTGCAGCGTGCCAACCTGAAAGCTAATAAATGACACTCACACTGTCCACAGTTGTTCAATGTTAGAAACGTTACGCCATTTCGCAAAATCCATATTGACAAAACAACCAATTCGGCAGTACGTAAGAAATGAAGACATAATTCGAACAAATCGAATCATACGATAAAGGTGGAGGTATAACGGAAGTGTTTATTCGCTAAATCTTTACATTGAGCGAACTAAACTCAGTATTGCAATGTGTGTCAAAGACAAGACAAGAAGATTGCGCAGAGAACGTAAAAAAAAACAAACAAACTAAAAGGGTTCAGTTTTGACGAACACAGAAACAATCTTTAGGATGAAATAAGACAAAAGTTATAAACAGAGTGAAACGAAAGAATACTGCAGGAGAATAGTACAGGAAGGTAGAAGGAAAACGACAAATCGAAAACATGTACGCTACAAAAGGGTAAGGGAAAGTGTGAAAGTACACATATAAAGGAACTAATAACTTAAAGAAACTAAACATTGACAACGATAAATGAAAAAAAAAGAAAGAAAGACAATTAACAATGTAATAAGAAAGAGATAAAAGAGAGATTTAGAGAGAATAAAAAAAGGAAATTTCAACAAAATCAAAACCAAAACTAAACATCAGAGAGCAACGTTACATGGAAAGAGAGACACATTGACAGAAAGGGTAGAGGCTGACTAACAATACATCGAATTGTTGTTTTGTAGAGACACTTATGTTGTAAAGAAAGAAATGTTTTGTTGCATATTGTTTGGACGATTTGTGTATGTGTGCGTATGTCGGTGTGTTTTTGAGTTTGTGTCGTAATTTAATGTAAGAACTGCTTTCAGAGTGTGTTGAAAGTTGAAACTGATAATGAAGAAATAGTAGTAAAAGAGTAGCACATGTTGGGAGGAAGAATCAAACAACGTAAAAATCGTAACAAGAATCGTAATGCCCACGATACGGATGGAGATGGAACTATATCCCGGGCAGCCAAAAACTCCCCCCCATGAAGGGGGCCTCACTCCAATCTCGCATTGATGAAGCAACGGCTCCAAAGAAGACAAAAAAAGTATTACCCTAATAGCCATATTTTAGGTTTCTTTCTTGTTTTGCAGCAAAAAGGGCCTGCTTTCCTTCGTAAAGCCGGGTTCGTACATTGGTAAGTAAATTTTCATATTAATACTGTCTCGCGCATTTATTATTGAGGCCTTTAATTAAAGAAAAAGCTGGACTGTTTTTCCCTGCATTGATTACTGTTGCAAACTTAATGGGTGCAAACAACAACAAAAAAAAACAAACACATTCATTCATTCATTACTAACAAACGGAAGAGAAAAGGTAAGGCAACGATATAATTGCATTAGTAACAACAAACGGTTTGGTAGGGAACAAAATCGAACAACAGAGTCTAAAATATGGACAAGCAATATTAAAGACATATTATTATTACTGATTCACGCCATAACCCACGAACTGTGTGTGTTGGTGTTGTGACGTGTTCTAATACTTTACTTGGGTATGTGTGTGTGTGGCTAAGTGCGCGTGTTTGTTTGTATTTATGGGTATTTATGTGTCATCTTACAACTAAACAGAACGGGCTCTACATCTAATAAACTATTCACAGCTATAATAGCTAGCTGGATATTACATCTTTGTAGAAGAGATGCGCACCTCTCCTCTAATTGCGCTACCCATTGCGCAGTGTGCGGTGGTGGTTAGTGTAGTATGGAATAGAGCGAAGAAGAGCAGTAACAACGATAACGGAAGTATTTTCAGTAATGAGCAGTAGTAACACAGCTACTAAACGCTACTCTAAGATGTAGTATTACTTTTTCTTCTTTCCTTTCGTTTGGTTCTATTACAAGGTTTAGTCACTATCACTGCAAAACAGAGGCACACTACAACAACAGAACGGCAGGAAGAGAGAGCTAGAGTTGCGTATCTTGCACCAAGCATCGCACGCTTTGCACGGTTCGGCCATTAGAGAGAGAGCAGCACGCAACAGAAGAGGTTAAAAACAGGCACAGGCAGGCAGGCATTTCGGACGATGTTTTCCTCGGCTCGGGATGAAGGGTTGTGTTCCACCGCGGACACTTGTGCAGCGTGTTCCCCTACTCCAAGAGAGTTCAGAAGAGATAAAGAGCACACTTCCCATGTGTGAGTGTGGTAGCAGCTGCTCTTTTGTGGGTTCTTCAGGGTTGCCAGGAACTTGGGGTTTGGTCAGCCAGTCGGCGAGTTACTGCAAATGCATATCTAAGAGAGCACACACACACACACACATACGGTCGATATGGATGTTTTAATTGTGGGATACCCAAAACACCGAACCATCATCGTCATCATCATCCTTGCGCAAACAGGAGAACAAGCGGCCCAACAGGCTCTACTGCATATCCGCGACTACTGATGAACTAGGCAATAAACATACAACAGGCGGCACAGGCACACTAGGGGCGCTAGATGAATGGGGCACAAGCGGAATGTACACTGGGTGGGGCGCGTGAGACAACAGGTGGACACAGAACTAAACAAATTGCACATGATGTTTGGTACACACCACACGCTTGCATACTGATTCATCCGAGCATTCATCATCCACCGGGCCGGAGAAAGGGTGCACAACCACACGTGTAGATACGTATAGACATTGCACAAACATTTCGAATTTAAACAATAGTTTGATGGGTTTTTGTTTCTGATTACAGTTTACGTACACAGCAAGAAACTCACACTACTAATGTGGGATGATCTTGTGGGTTCTACGACTACAGTGATTTGGAAACGTGTTTCAGTGTTCGGAGGGAGTGTGTGTGTGTGTGTGTGTGGTTCGATTTACACAACAAAACAAAAACATGAAAAGAACGCTATGCAAAATGTCTATGACTTGCTATGAGGAACTATGATAGGAGTCGGATCCTACTACAGAAACTAACATTGCACTAATAAAACGAGTTTGTTAAACAATAAAAACGAATCGATGATCTCTACGCACGTGTACGCTAATGAATGTAGCGAACGAAAAACAGGAACAAACTTAAAACATGTTTGTATAATACATTCACCCACAATCGAGAGGCCCAAACGAGAGAGGTACGCCACCACCACCACCGAAGGAAACGGGTTAAATCCTTTTTAAAGGCTATAATCACAGTACAAGGAGTAATAGTGGGCAAAGACAGTGCCTTCAACAATACACCACCACACACATACATTCCATTGAACATCATCTTTAAAGCACATTATGACCCAACAACCCTTAATGCATCGCCACGATTTAAAAGGAAATTACTGTGTAACATTTGACCACATACACACATTGTGCGTATGTTGCTTATTCTCTTGATTTTTTTGTTTGTTAAAATGATACTTAATTAACTTCTGGTTATTCACACACACACGCATCCATGGCATTCTCGTCAGTGTGCGCACACATGCAGACAGAACACATACAAGAGATGAAACAGAAACGTAAAACAAAATCATAAACATACAAACGAGCGAACGTGTTAACACTGTACACAGCAGCAGTTCATCCCTATCAGCCGCTATCAGGATTGGTACGATGTGTTTTTTTTTGTTTTTTTTTTTAAAGTTTTTTGCCTAATTGTTCGTCATTTTAGCTACAGCATATGGGAGTTTTTGTTTTTGTTCTTCTCATTCACTAATTTCCGTTTCCTGTCACCATCATCACCGACCAGCGCACCATCACCCATCCACTCACTCGTTCTTCGTCCCTTGTGTGCTGTTGTGTGTTGAAATGTGTTGTACTGGTGTGTATGTGCACGAGTGTGTACGTGTTTAACTTGTTCTGTATTTTTTCATCTTTGGTTCTTTCAACAGCTACTGTTGCCTGTTATTTACTTGTTATTTCCTAGTTTTTCTTCCATTTTTCTCGTTAGATATCTTTTGTATAATACTTGATAGTTCTTTTCTTCTTCTGCATTATTTTCTTGTAAGACTTCAACTCAGCCTATAAGTGTAGTGGAGGAAGCTGCGGCAGCTGTCTGCGGTTAGTAGTAGTAGTAGTAGTAGTTGTGAGTGAGGTGAGTCTGTTTCCAGTTTCTAAAAATAAAAAACTTTACAAATATGAATACAACAACACAAAAATATACAAAACATATTAAAGAAAAAGATACATTATTTTGGCACTACTTGTAGCTTAGGCTAGCTGAAAAAAAGACGAAAAAAAGTTAAATTAAATGAAAACACATACATAATAAATAAAATCAAAAGAAAACAAAATGGTAAGTAAGAAAGGTAGAACATTTATACAAATTGGAGACATCAACATAAGAGGTAAGGAAAGAAGACGGGGACAACTCCAACAATAAAGACAACCACTTATCGCAATTTCTTACTGTTAAGAGCGACAACTAGCAAAGTGAAAGAAACACATCATTCCACGGGAAAGAAAAGAGAGAAGAAAAAAAAACAGAAAATTAATATAATCGTTAAAACAACCGCCAACCCAACAGGACGCAGGCAACATGAGAACAACGGAATGTAAAACAAAGTACTGGGAAAGGAGCATACGGCAGCAATAGGAACAAAACCATAGAGAACAGAATCCACCCACAGGCGCATACACACACACACACACACA
>AXCO02004908.1:0-19473 GCA_000473525.2 Anopheles melas | reverse complement strand
CAGTTTCGTTCGCGTGCAATCATTCGTTGTAAAGCTGTGTATGTGTGCATGTGCGTCGTGTAAACGTGATGAGACTCTCCCTTCCTAAAGGGAATTGGATGCTGCAAACTCGAGATCGTGTGTGTGTGTGTATACACAGTGGACAGTGGAGTACAAGCACGAACACAAGCGAAATTTCGAACATTCGAAAACAGGAATTCGACCGAAATCGGTGTCAACAAATTAACAAAACAATGCGTTTTTTCTCTCTCTCTCGCTTTCCTTTCGTTGCCCTTTTCCTGCTGACGTACAAAACGCACTGAAGCCAAACAAAACAGTTTTTGGTGTTGGTGTGGACTGCCTGCGGTGGCATAATGTTTATGCATTTTTTGAACGCTTCGTTCCACGGTTCGGTTGAATTTCGTCCCGCCGGATGGATTAATTTGAAACTTTTTCTTCCCCCCTTTTGAGGGTTTGACCCAATGCCCCTGAAACAGTTAATGCTGGACTCGGTTGCTCGAAGATGTAGATGTAGAAAGGCATTCCTTCACTCTACATTAATTGTCTTGTAATTGGTACCCTGTGCTTGTGTGTTGATTGATCAAACGAAACATTTCGACCTTTCATTAAATTCTAACAGTGATCCCATAACCTCACACGATCATTATCGCTTCTGGGGCTTTCCTTTTTACCATGTCCAGTTACGCTAAAGTCTAAAACGGAGTGGCTGCCTGTCTGCCTTATCAAAACGCTCTCCAGCGCCAACGGATCGTGTCGCACCCGTAGCGTGATGATTTATCTGATCGGCGCCCGATCTGCCGGCCCTCAATTACACGCACTTCACGGACGCTGCGCACCAGCGCGGAAACTAAGCTTTGAAGATAACTGAGCTGACCCGCTTTTCACCCCTCGCGCAGGCGCAGTGAAATTTTCGAACACCCGTCCGCCCGCCAATAATAGCAATCTTCTTTTCCTTTGCAAGCGTATTTCTTTTCTTGTTTTTTTTTCTCTTCTCTCTCATATCGCTCAATGTACGTCATTTGCCTGATTTTTTTTCATGCCTCTTTTTGTCTCTTTTCAAATCGCTTCACAATGGAATTGCGGAATTTTCGGCCACACAGCGTCCCGATCGGAAACGTCGCGCCGAAACGCCGTACCGGAATCTTCTCTTGCCAAATTCGAAGCCGGAAGTGTGCACCTGTGAGGCGTGGTGTGTGCGTGTGTGTGCGTGTGTGTATACGGAGAACCAGCTGACCAGCGATGATTAGCATAGGCAGGCGGAACGAGCGGCGGCCAATGGCGGTCGGGTTGGTGTGGATCGTCCTCATCGGAGTGGCCGTTGCGGCGCAGGAGCAAGGTGCTAATGTGAAAGTGGAAAAGTCAGGTAAGTGCGAGCGTGATCGAATGCTTCTTAGAGTTATATTGAACGTTTTAGAGGAAATAGAGCGTAGAAGAAACTGTCGAATAATTTCAAACACTAAACGAATAAACAATAATTAAGCTGAACATAAAACAAATTGATATTAAACTTTTATTAGCACTTACCGTATTCAAAAAGTAAAAAATCAAGTTAAATTAAAATCACTTTCAACATTTCTTCAGAATAAAATTTGCACGAATCGAGTTAAGTAATGTACCAATCGCCTGCCAATCACGATCACAAATATTGATCGCTGAAGCGAACGGCGATCGCAGCGCTGGTAAACAAATACCTAATCACACTCACTGCCATCATAACCGGTGCTGCTCGTCTGCAGCACACCCATCAGCGAGCTACTGATTCACGATCATTTCCCTTCCACGCGGTGATGATGAGCCATTAAGCTAACTTAAAGCCATAAACTTCACCATGGTACGGGCGCTTCCAGCTGGAGATCATCTTAATTTCTTCACCACCACCAACACGAAGCAGAAGCACACACAGGTCCCTTTTACGGTCCCTATTAATGGGACTCTTGCATGCCCGCAGCAAGCACGCAAATCTTTTAAAAAACCCCATCCGATGTATTACATGCTTCTGATTCTCTTCCTTCCTACTTAAGCACACGCTAAGACCCACCGTACAACGTTTCACGGGCAAACAAATCAACCGTACCTTACCCCTTGCGGGCCTTTGGCAGCGAGGCGGTTCAAAACTTGTGACCAAAACATTATTCACACTACCCTAACCCGGCGCGAGAGTGGTTTTACTTTCTACTGGCTCGTTTTGGAGACGGGCGGTGAAATACAAATCGATGTTTGTTTTGTATCGTCCGGCCCCATCCCTCGCTTAGGCAGTGCTTTGTGCTGTGGGACAAAATTGGGTGCTGGGAGAAAGTATATTACAAATGACGGCGGCTTGTAGGCTGTGCAGTGGTGGACTGCGCGCTAAGAAAGCGCGTGAACCGTAATCATGGGACGCTCTCGCTTATTCAAGCTAGCTGATGATAGGGGAGTTCAAGGTCGTATTCCATCAGACTTAGATTTGATCTTGCTAATAGGGGTACAACATTTGTTTCTCCGTTTGATAGCACGATGACAGCTAAGGTTAGGTGGCAGAAGTAATGTATTGGCTCTAGGAACCTTCCTAAAGCAGCGTAGACCATTATCTAACTTTTCTTGTGCTTTATATGTCCTCAGTAATGATTTTTGTTAACATTCAACCTTCATTTCATTCACACATACACTTTCAAAAGAAGAATTTCACCTCCATTTTACGCTACAAAACACCTTCAGCTACAGGCCCGATTTGAGCTGAATGGCAATTGCAAAAGAAAAACTTCATTTTCACCGGTTGGCTACATTTTACGCACCTCGACCGTCGGAGTCCTACATTTAATGCCGGCACGAAAGTGAATCGTAAATCAATAGAAATGCTACCGTTTGGCTCTACGCTCAGCAGCTTGTTGATAAAAAAAAAGCTTGTCTAATACGAAAGGCGGGAAAATCTTCAATGAAAGGTGGAATGAAAGGAATTTCAATGAAATTATGTGCTTTAGTTGATTTTTACAATACAATGTTACTGTAAATGTAGCTTATTGTTTCTGTATTTTACGCACTCAATCGAATCAATCGAGTGATTTCAACTCACCAACAAGCGACGAACCTTTGTGCGACGAGCAGTGACTTCAATGTATGATGATCCCATCGATTTGACAATGCGTGTAGAAAGTGAACCGGAACAACGCGCGAGAGGACTCATTCAAATGGTACAATAGAATGCGGATGTCACACATGGGTGTTGTGAATTAATTTCATCTCATTTGCTTGTCTCGTGTTACTGCAAAACCAAAACGACTAGATAATCCATATTGGTTTGCGTTATTGCGCCCATATAAAAAGGCCATCAATTAAACTACACTTCCGCTTATACCCCCCACACACACACACACGCAACGGCCTCAAAAAGAATCCACTCCCTCGCACAGGTATACACAAAAAAACGCTTTCACTTTCCTGCCCGCCTAAACTGTGCTGCGTGTGCTGAATCATCGAGAAAGAGTTTAAATCTTGACACACCATACCTTTGCATGCCATCTTGGCTGGAGGAAACGAGCGTTCCTCGCAGCGTGTGACCTATTTCGATTGGTTCGCGCGCGAATCCTGTTCCTCCAGGCAAGGCTGTGGCCTACATACGGGATAAACGGGCTTGACACGCTTCCAAACCCTTGATAACGATACACCTTCCCATGGCGCAAATGGGTGTGCCTTACATCATTCCGCCGTACCGATTGCAAAGGCTTCCCGTACCCGTTGTTGCCTAACGGTGCTGCAAGCAAGCAAAACCGGACCCATTCGTTGACATACACGCTCGCACACTCGGCCAGGCACAGAAGTTGTCATAGTCCATATCCGTAGTCGCCTCGTGGTTTGATCTGTTTCTGTTTTGCGCTCTACGTCTAATTATTGCTAATCGGCTGCATGGCTTTCGAGATCCTTCCTAAGGCACTCACACACACACACACATATATCGCTCATCATCTTTGTTTTTCCGCGTCCAATGAAGACACGGACAGGGAACGTGACAAAAAACGCTCCAGCAAATGCGTGTGAATAATTGGAACAAACCGGGAAAATGGGGCTGCTACTACTGCAAAACCGTACACCGTACTACATTTTATTTCCCCTTGCGGCAGGCTGACAAACTTGCTCTAGCACGCCGAGCAACGTGGCCTATCTGCTCCAGAATGCGGTTTACTAAAACGGGAAGATCGGAAAACCACAAGAGCCACCACCGAGACATCAAAACGGTCCCTTTTAATAAGGTCCCATTACTTCCTACCCTAAACGAAGGTGTAATTTATCGCTTGCGCTTAGGTCTAAAGAGCTGTGCTTTATTGCTGCCCCCTCTCCCCTGTCGCGTTAACTGGCTATTATTTACGATTATTTTCCTTCTATTACTCTCTCTCTCTCTCCCAACAGCTACAGTCGATTCTTCAGCCCTGCTCGAGGCGGCGCTCTGTGCGGTCAAACCCAACCCAGGCCAGTGCGTACGGCAACAGGCCGCCCGTGTGCTGGGCAACTGGGAAGACATTCTAAACGCCAAGAAGATGGAAATGCTCGGTAAGTGTTCTGGGCAGAATTGAACTGCCCACTTCACATTCAAATCCACTGCCCTTAGAACCTTCTCATTCTCACCGCCACTGTAAAACTAAAAGTAAAGAATTTATTAAAGACCCTCTATATTGCACAGCTCGTAAAAGGCCAATCTAACGGCAATCGGTTTATGATTTTTTGTTTGTTTGTTTCGCTTTCGCTTATTTTACTTTATGCAATAAGCAAAATCATCCATCGGCTCAGAACGTTCTCACCATCCAGCTCACGATTTGATGCTTAAGCCCGCTGGCAAAGGGATAATGAGCTACTTCTCGTGGAAGTGATCGTTAGTTCCTAACGGAAAAGGGGGTTGATTGATTTTCCTCCAAACCTCCCGCACGAAGCGGCGATAACGACTTCATTAGTGGTGTTTTGCTTGCCCATCATCATCATCATCACTATCATCATCACCATCGTTTGGGTGTATTGATGGGTAGGTTTTACCGTTCGATCAGCGTTAACTGTTCAACTGATCGGTTAAGTTAAGGGATGACCTACTGGCCTTTGTAAGGTTGAATGAGGTACACTTCATGCTTGTAATGTGACATAAATCAAGTGAAAAATCTTCTGAAAAATAGCAACAATAATATATTTTGCGTGATTATTGCATGAGTTTTTTACTTAAATGTATTATTTTAATGTACAAAACTCTCATACAAACAATCCCTGCTTTGAATAATTACTGCAAATTTCAATTTTTATAACGATCGTTATTGTTAATTAATCAACAGACTCACTTTCAAACATCTTCTCAAACAATTTTAATTTATGCTTTCCTCTTTTTATGGACAAAATCACACAATATCTTTTACACTTTCTACCACTTAACTTTCCACCCTCTTTGCCTACTTAATAAAACAATTTGCAATGTTACAATTAGCCAGTAAAAACACACCCAAATTTGATCATGCTTTGCAGCGAAATAATAATCTACGATGGGATTCATTTCGGGGGAAACTCACAAATCCACAATAAAACACTAATTGTTAGGCCCCAATTTTTGCAAATCACCCAAGTGAAGTGATTGCGCTGGTGTAGCATTTCAAACAGAAAGATAATTATTTAGAAATCATGTCGTATTTCATTTGCACAAAATGAGCTTTCTCGCTTGGTGTAGTATTGATGCGTTTGTAAAGACCTTTTTTTTTGGTAAATTTGGAAGCTCATATTTCGAATGTTTGAAGTGATCAATCGGTGTCTATTTGTCTGACATCGAGACACTGTAGAAGATAATCGAGTCGAATATTCAATTAAAAACAACTTTCCCTACAAAAGCTTCCGCGTATCTTCATTTTTCATTTTCTTTGACCCTAGGCATTAGAGGGAATTTCCCTTTCTTGTTACCAAACAGCGTGTCTCTGTACATTCCCCACGAACTCTAATGTCATTCCGTAAAGAAAAGCGACAAACGCTTCCTCTTTTCATCACTTGCAAGCATCCTTCATCCTCCATCTCCTTGTTTGCAGCAAGATTTATTTCAACAACAACCGACGAACGATTTCAATAATCGTGCCACTGGGAATAAAGTACCCCGCGCATACGATAATTGTACTCCGATGAAGGGCTTCTTGCCAAAGAAAACGGCGGGATACCGGTAGCCTTACCGGTAAGGCTCCACCACGCCACATTTTCATTCCACAGCGCAGGAAAAGGTCATCTTCGTTCGGCGTTTGCAGCATCGATCATGGTGACTTGATCGTGCCTGGAAATGGAAAGTCACAGACCTTCTCACGGCGTCTACCGCATCTTCCGCAGCCAATTGCCGGGCTTGCCAATACCGGTAGGCCGCCAACTATCGCCATTGTGTTCAATTATGCTGCTGCCGAATGCACCATCCATAGACCATGATGATCTTCTCCCTCGGGTGGTGTGCAATGAAAGTTTGCTGGACGAAATAGTTTGAACAAGGCAGAGCGTGATCACTTTCGCCGCCCACCGCCACCGTGGCGGCACTAGAAGTGATTCTCGAAACGAAAGATTCAACATACCCGGAAGATGGCACCCCGTATGTGTGCTTTCCCTTTTGTGTTGATGTTCGTTTGGCGACAGCTTTTTCTATCGTTTCGGTTTGCACATCCCCAAACAGGGTGGTCTTTCCGATTTGGCATGTTTGGTACATGCGTTTATCTGAAGGGCTTGCGGATAAAAAAGGGGGGAAATCGGGATGCATGTACTGCATTCCGTGCAAGCGGAGGTTTAGAAACCGATGTCTTTCCCTGCAAAACGACGTGTTAATCCGACAGCGACGCTCCTGCGGAATGTTGACTGTGTGGACATGTGTGGGGCATTGAGGGTGGATTAAACGCATGCTAACAGATATCTTCTGTCGTACTATCTGGGTAGGAATGTGGGTAGAGAATTTTCATACCGAACTTGAAGAGCTTGGGAAAGCTTGATCGAGGACACAGGAATTGAAATATGCACACCAAGTGAATGTCTTTCGTTGGGGTATTCAATCAAGACCTGTTAGGATATAAAGTGCTGAAACGTGCTTGAACTATGAAATAGGAAACATTTCGACTTGAAAAAGTATGATTTTATTTATACTGTTTAGGCAAATTAAAAGAATAAGGAAAAAATGTACTGCGTTCTTGCATTTATAAAACTCATTACGAAAGACTTCAACGTTATTGCAAACAACGAACCTCCTTTCTAATATCGAGGAACATTATTACTTCCGAGAATGATATACTGATGACAGTTCAAGATGAAGCCACTTTCATGGATTCACCACAATGACCCACAATCGGACACTAACCGGTTTATCAAGCCTATTCAGCCTTCGGTGCCATCTCGCATTCATTTGCTTTTTTCCGACCATCCAGTGCCGCACTTCCTATCTAGCCTTTCGAGAGGATCCCGTCGTCAATGGGTTTTCCCCGAAATGAACCGCCACACCATCCATCTGACCCGTTCGGCACGCAATAGAATCTAGATCGAGGAATCGGTTGGCGTAGGCCTGTACCCGATCCGGGCAAATCTTATCGGTAATTGGAGCAAACTGTAAAAACAGGAATAGCAACGGATCCACTTTCAGCGCATCGCTGCAGAGTTTGCCAAACGTGTTTCTAGCGTGGCAAGTCGCGAACGAACCTGCTCGTACGGTTGAACCCGTTCCGAAAGTGTTTCATCATCCGGAGATATGAGGTTAAAGTGATTTGCGTCGATTAAGATTGTGCAAATTCACTTTCATCAGCGTGTTGAGAGCCAGCTTTATGAGTGTGCTGGAATGTTCAATTTGTGGAACGGATGTAAGGAATGGAGAGAGAACATTGCTGCGGGAAATTATCATCACTTCCTTTGAGAGTTTCTGGCTTGAGTACAGTCTGAATGCACTATTTGATCTTAGGTTGTGCTTTTTTAGCACTTGAAAGGTTTGAAACTTTTCGTAATTTTATTCGAAAACTCAATTTCTCATTAAAACAAACTGTTTATTCATAACTGTGCGACTATAACACTATCAAACATGCAATAAAAACACATTAAACTATTTAATTTAGCCATGAATTCAAATAATTACATAAAACCATTAATTAATTTTCATTGGTGTCTCTCTGCTGTACCTGTACAAATAACTTTTCAATCTTTTTCCTCTTTAATTTTCTTTTCCCAGCCGAAGCAGACAAGGAGGTCACGGCGCGACAGCAAAGCCGAGGTCTCAGCGATGCTGAGATTGCACGAGGCAAACCATCCACCCTGATGCAACAGATCGAGACGGGTCTCGGTGCACTTTCGGAATTCGTTTCGGAAGGTGTCGATGAGTGAGTTTAGCGCTTGCATCCAATAGGCAATTTTAAATTCATGTTCACCCATCCCAACCAGATATGTATCCGACAAGGAGGAGGGCAAGGAGGAGGAAGCCTCATCGAAGACGCACATCCACCATCTGCTGAAGCTAGGTAACGCAGCCGGTCCGGCCCGGGACGGTGCCCCCGTCGGGCGCGCGGACGCCGACGACGAGGACTACCGCGATCAGCTCGCTGCTGTGGAGGATGGTTTGGTGGATTATGCTGGCTTGGCGGGCAGCCCGGATAAAGCACTTGGTAGAGGCAAGCAAGAGGGTGACCAACTGGATTATGGGTTTGGTAGTGGCGAACCTAGTGCTGGTGGTCATGGAGGTGGGTCTCGTAGCGCCATTGGCGGCGACAGCGGCGAAGGCGATAGGACGGCTACGACTGGCTACGACAGTGCGGTACAGCAATCGGCATCGGCGGCACGGGAGCAGGAGAGCAGGCGGGAGATGGTGACGGGTAGCGAGCGAGTCCAGGGTGAGGTAGCGGAGGGGCGCCGTTTGGTTGCCACTTCGAAGCCGGCACCGACCGCCGCACCGGCCGTGCGCTTCGTAGACGATGACGTCGGTGGCCTGCGAAGACGACGTACGCACACCAACGGGCGAGACCTTTTCTTGCCTTTCTATGCTTTGAGTACATTGGGTCCAATTTTGAGCTAAAACACCAAAACACCACAGAAATCCCAGCAAAACTCCCTACGACCCCAACCACCCGTTCGTTGAGATTATTGTATGGGGAAAGGGTAGTGGTCCCGGTGTTTTTTTGTTAACCTTTGGCTCCATATGGAGCTACGCTCCAGAGTTCCTTCTCCTTGTGCAAAAGGCATTGAAAGCCTCCCAAGTAGTACACCTTTTTTCTTGAATATCCTTGTAGTTTGAGGGTACACTATTTCACTTCCAAATCTCGAAACAGGACTAAGAGAGGAGTGAGAATTGTGCCATTGTTCCCTTTGCTTGTTCCTTGATTTCTTGAAATCAATCCAAACAGATCAATCCGATATGATGAAACAATTTACAGACAGAACACATCCCCGCCACACGCGTACACAGGATCAGAAATACCCGTTAACACACGTAAGGATGAAACGACACCAGCTCCAACAACACTTTCCACCAAATACTCCAGCCACCAACTATACCATTTTTTCCACACCTTTTTTGTTTACGATCTCACTGTCGCATAAATCTACCAAAAATTATTTCAACCCAAAGCAAAACAACAACAAAAATACCAGCAAAATCCATTGGTCACCTTCTGGGACGGCATGTGCATGTGCATGAATGGTTTCGGAACGTGGCTAGTAACAGGGATCATCATCCACTAATTTGGCATGACAAAAGAGTGTTTTATGTTTCGGCCAACTGCACGCTTGCACGTACATTTATCGCTTATGCAGCAACAACAACAACAAAAAAACTCTATCATACAATCATATACATTTACCCAGACATACACACAGCTCATCAGCATGTTTACACCTACCACCACTTCATCCGTCACACATTATTACCCCGCAGCACGCTGCAAGCAGTTCATCATACTCATTATCCGCTTTATCATTCGATTGATCATACCTGCCAGGGCGAGACGCAGCAGCATTGCGAAGGTCTCGCCATTATCGCCTGCATGCATCGGCAACCCGTGTTCCCATCACGTTACCATCGTTTTTGTGCCATTTCGTAGTTTCATGCTTGATTTGTTTTGTTTGTTTGTTTTGTTTTGTTTCGCCATCTGTTGAACCGTTTGCTTTTCTCCTATTTTCTGTTTCGTTTTTGTTTCTCCTTGTACAGCGTATCTTTGCGTATCAGTTATTTTGTGTGTGTGTGTGTTTTTGTTTTCTTTTTTTTACTTTTTTTTTTACTTTTTTGTAATGTGTTTGGAATTTTATCAACAAGTTTTTATTTTTCATTCTCATTTTTTTGTTTTTTCTCTCATTTGAATGAGACATTATCAATTAGATAACGATTACCAAACACGTTTTCATGAAACTTATCTTATATCTGTTATTCTTTTTCGATATCAGCAGCTCTCTATTGTTTTGAAATTAAAATTGTCTAATTTTACTTAATTTTTGCATTAAACCTTTTAAATAAGATAATCAATTCCACAAAATTATTGTGATATGTTACAATTCACATAAAAAAACAGTCAAACGGAACGAAACTAAAACAATTCGCAAACAACCGCATAGAAATTATCATCAACATAAACATCATCCAATACAACAAGAAAGATGCTTTGAAACGCTTTTTTGTAGTTATTTAAACTTAATCCATTATTAACATGTTGCAGTAGAAACCTTATAGTTGTCTAACAGATAGAAATTACCCAAAACCATCCCCGTAGAAAACAAAAATCTAGCTCAATTGCTTTCATGTGTGTTTGTGTGCATGTATGTGTGTGCTTTTGCGTGTGAGTGTGAATGTAGCTAAAAAGAAAACAAGCTAACGCATGATTGTGAAGCGTGTTCTTAGTAGTAGCAATTTGTTGCTTTCGTTTTGCTAACCGTATCCGCAGTAGATATCCGTAGTTCCGTACTAACGCAAAACATACACCCTGGTTTGGCAAGCGCAAAAGAATTTTATTAACCATTGTTTCTACTTTTTACCTTCCTTCCTTTCATCCTTCACAACTGAAAATCGAACCCTTGTTTTGTTCACATTCACTCCGAATGGCGCAACACAAAATGGTGCTATAATTTCCCCCAATTCCCACATTAATACACACAATGATTAGGCAAGCGTAAGGGCAAGAAGAAGAAGACGTTCATGAAGCTGTTCATTCTGGGCGCGGCACTGAAGGCCAAAATCGAACTGCTGCTCAAGATCCTGTCGTTCAAGCTGCAGCTGAAGTTCTTCGCCGTTGCACTGATCGGCCTGCTGATCAACATTGCCCGATTCTGGATCGATTTCAAGAAGCAACCTTCTCCACAAAAGGTTCATCGAGCGTTCGTTGATGGTTCGATAAAAGGCTCATCGTTTCTAACGCACCGCTTCCTTCCGCTTTCAGGTGATCTACTACGAACATGCGCAGCATCAGCATCACTACGACGATCACGGTGACGGTGATTTCGGTGGCTACTGGAAGCGATCGCTGCACAATGTCCACGACGACGAAGGTCCCAGCTACCCGGGTGGACACGATCGTGCGGAGCGTTACGACGAGCCCTACCTGTACCGCAACCCGAAGTACACCCCGTCCACCAACCATTACGCGCCACAGCTTGCCGATCCGCACGCGATGGCGTACCAGCAGCAGCGGCCATACTAATAATGCAGGCGCGATGCGCGTACGAACGCGAACCACATTTTCCTAGCACTGGGGTTACGTATCCCACTCGAGAATCCATTCCATCTTTGGTCCAGTTTGCGTTAGATTGAGAGACGCTTCGCAGAGCGAGAGGCAGGCAGCATGTTTTATCATCACTCATTATCATACTGTCATTTTTTTCATCAATTTGTACAAATTTCGAAAGAGAAACGTACAACACCCTCCAATTTTTAATCCTTCCAGGATGCTGCCAGGAAGTAAGGCCTTTGCTTTCGTTGTAAAGCATTCAAAATTCCAAACACCTGGAGCTAAAGGATATTGGGGAGGAGGTTGTGCATTTCTCTTACCGCTTGCCTTTTGCCGCGATTGTTCGGAAGAGAGAGAGAGAGAGAGAGAGAGAGAAAACACTTAGCGGATTCTGGAACACTCGTGTAGGTCACCTACGACCATCCGGCTAACCCCACAGTAGAGCGTTGAATGGTGGGCCGTTAATTTATTAAAACTGTTAATTTATTGAAGTTATTTATTTGCTCACCAACTCGACCGTTTAGGCTAAGCCTACCGGCAGCAATCAAACGTTTCTGTTCGAAAGGTTTCCCAGTTTTTCCACCCCTGGTTTGAAGTGAATTAATGTTAATGTTGTAGGTTACAAATAAAGCCCTAATGAAACGAAAATACACCCAAAAGCTTTAGCCGCGAGCAGCTTTTATGGTTGGAGACTAATAAAATAGATACTAAATTGGTTGAAATGAAATAGTAAGCTAGATTTGACGACCGATTCATGTCGTTGACTTTTCATTTGCATGTGCAGCGTGTTATAAAGCCATGAAAATGCCAGTACTTTTATGAATTCCATTGGAAAACTTTCATGGAGTTTAATGACCAATAATCGTCTGCTTGCCTTGGTCCTAAACCTAAACCTAAATCTAAACCTTGGTCGCAAGATTCTAGGTTGCAAAAGTCTTGGTCGCGTATTTTCTTCTTCTGTGGCAAAACATCTTCTTTGGCAAAATAACCGTTGTCGGTCTAAGCTTGCCTGTACCACTAATGGGCTTGGCTTTCTTTGACTTATTGATGACCAGAGCTAGATAGTCTGTCCTACGTATGGGGGGCACGGTCCATTCGGGGCTTGATCCCATGACGGATATGTTGTTAAGTTGTACGAGTTGACGACTGTACCACGAAACCGGCCCCACTGGCAAAACTAGGTTGCCATACTTTATCGCAATATTTTGTCGGAGTATCCTGTCACGCTATTTTTTTTTCTTTTTTTTCGCAAAATTTAGTCACATTATTTTACTGCAAACTTTGCGTCGAAAATTTTGGAACTACACAACTCAACCCTTAAAGTCCTTCCCTTTTTCCAGAAGGAATAAGAGAACGTGGTAGCCCCAAGCACTGGCGTAGAAGCGTCCAGATTGGTAGATCTGGATCACCATTGAATTTTAACAACGGTGTACAGCAAAAAAGAAGTATTTTAAAATTCTTTGGTCTCTTTGAAATGAGCTATGATACCTTTATTAAACTAAAAACTGTTTTGATCGATTTTTTTTTAATCTTTCGTGACAAATACAATGAGCAAACCTGATTGCGCCCGCATCGAATCGGCGTTTGTTTGCATACATTTCAGGCTGAAATAATCTAGGCTGAAAGTCTGAGGCTAATTTTGCGTGTGGTATGATTTCAGCCACCAAGGGTCAAACTATAAAACATCGGGCTAGTATCCTAAAAGCCCCTATTGTCAGTGAAAACCTCGTAACACTCGATGAAACAGTAACTCATGAATGAAAAAGTAACACTTAAAATAAATAAATAATATAAAGTAAAAAGCACTGTTACAAGACTCAAAACGTGAAGATGCTTAGGTATATCATGGAATGCTTATGCATATTTTTTTATCCTATTTACGGTGCGCCAGTAGGAAAGTTGTCCTGTCCCTTATTAATATGGTCTTAATATTCGTCTTGATCTTGATCAACAGTCTAGTTTACACATTGTATGCCCTCAGTACAAATCTCTAACAGCGATGATGTGCGGGTCACATTAAGATTTGTTATATTTGATGACTTATTTTGTAAACTGTGTAGGTTTTTTGATATCTATTTTTGTTTATGTGTCTTTTATTGTTTTATTGGCAAGATGGCGTGGAGGCGTCCGCCATTAAGGCCGGGATAACGGACTGGCAGACGAAGGCGCGAGACAGTGAGCGGTTTCGGACACTCCTGAGGCAGGCCAAGACCGCAAAGCGGTTGTAGTGCCGGATAAGTAAGTCTTTTATTGTTAGCTTGATGTAGGCTAAAAACTATACACATCAGATGTTAGTGTTATATGTGGCTGTGAAAAATCTTCGTTGATCAACACCTTGGATCAACACCAACGTTGGTGATGGTGGTGATGATGATTTTCATTTTATTATTTTGCAAGTTAAAAAAATATAAATAAATAAATATAATACAATGAAAGTATCTGTTTAGTCTAGAGATTCGCGCGTGGTACATAAACTCTAGGTGTGACGGATAACTGACGTAGAGTTCGACAAGAGTTTATGGCAAGAGAGTATCCAGTTTGAGACACTGGTCAGATTTAAGTCCCGAGACATCTGTTTTTTTTTTTTGTTCAGAGTTTACTTCTTCAATGGAACTCCTCGAAATATCTTTAAGATAATCTCGTCCATCGTAGGACATCATCATTATCAACGTAGCTGTCTCTTTTCTTATTCTATGCATCCAAACCTATATGAATTGCATATAATGGCGCGAAATAACTTAAAACACTACACATATTTTTTAATTTTTTATTGTCGATTTACTTATGATAACATTTTCACAGTCCTGACTAAAAAATAATAATAAAATAATGTAGTTAAATATATCCATCATATAACCCTAGTAAATACTCCAACAAAACGCTTTTACCGATTTTCTACGCAAACCATCCAGCAACCAACAGCAATAATAAATTTCCAACAAATCACAACGAACATAAATACAACAAGCCAACTGACCTATCGACTGTATCTCACGGTACACTTACATACATTTGCACTTTCATTCATGGTTTCATTTTTAAAAGTAATCGCACGCCGAAAATATGCCTACCGCAACCAAACTCGCGCGTCATCTTTGCCGCTCCCTGTCCAACTGCGATAGGTTTTGTGCAAAACGAAAAAAATAACAATAAACAGCAAAAACGCAAGCGCACTCACGCACGCCCATTTATTGTGGCGTTTATTCCAATCACAGGTTTTGCAGCTCCGGCAGCTCCCGGCCCTATCTTAGTTTCTTCGCGCAAAATATCTTTATTCTGCAGTTATGGTACGATCGTAGAACATCACGCACGCAGATCTTGCTAGCGGCTGACCGATACAATGTATGTTCGGGACAGGGGTATTGGGAAGGTAGGGTGAAACTATTTCATACAGAGGCACTTTTTCATTCGGTCATGAATACTCTGTTTGCCATGCATGGCAGGTTTGTCACCTCCAGCACTGTGTCTGTTGTTTGGGGAACGCAGCAATGGACTGTGTAGGAAAGTCTGTGAATGAAGATGTTCTCAGCTAGCATAGTTTTACATTGGTATCATGTATGCTGTGACGGTAAGAGTTTTTTGAACAAATTATGATCAAATATTTAAGTGTTTGATTAAAAATGTATGTAAAGTAGCACTAATTCTATGGTAAAGCGATAACAAACCGCATCGAATGCATTTTGCAATTAAAATAATTTAATCTAACCTTGAACTATTTGGAAAATCAACTCCATTAAATTGTGGCTCAATAGCAACGATTACAATTACACACCTTATTTATTGATCACCAATTATTCCAACAGGCGCAAAGATCCCACTGTTCTCCCATCACTCGGTCGCAACAATCCTCTGCCCCAGGAAACATTTCACGATCAAGCTACACACACGTCCACCCGTCAACCGATGAAGACATTAAACTTCACCCCGGGTGGCTCATGCCTGCCACCGCTGCAACGCCTATGGTACGTGACCCGTTCGATCGTTGTCTCCAAACCCAAACCAAACCCCCGACTGACTGAACGGCGTGATAAAAATAAACCCACCTGTGGCTCGAACTAGCCGTTATGCGTTTTTAATTGAAACCTAACGCACCGTACGCTTCATTGGCCATCTCCCCCCGAGTTGGGAGCCGAGAGCTACGAAATTACTGGCCGAGAATGTGCAATGTGCATCGCGAAGAAGCACGCTGCGTGAAACGACTGCGTAGTCGAAAACCCCCAACCGAACCATTCAAAGGACAGCAATGCAAGCGTACGCGACGAAACTGTGCCTTTTGGCTGATTTTCTTTTGATTACATGAATAATTCACACGGTCAATTGGGAAGCTACCGGGGAGAGCTGCCTGCTACGGCTGACACAGTACGTTTATTCTCGTGAGCACATACGTGATGTTGAGCGGGGTGATACACCGGGTGAATTCAGTACGGTCAAGAGCAGTCGGTCGAACGGGCGGCTGGTTAACGGGGAGCGCTGGTGAAACTATTTAGAATTTAAATTGGGCCAGGTTTAGGAAATTTCTTACATAGAAAACAAGGGTTTTGAGGTCAGATTCGAGTAAAAATTGTAGCCAAATTTTACGATATCTTTTATTAATTAAGTGCACAGAAACATGTTTAACAAATGTTTATAAATTTTAAAACAATCAGCAATATTAAATGCTTCTATTAGACACATCATCGTATGGTAGAAAACGGATTTTACATTTCCATTTTTAATATTTCCAACACCAATTCAAAAGAGATGGTATGTACTTACAAGGCTAGCGCCAGTTCCCGATTGTACGGTCGATACAGCTTTCCCGAGACTTCCGATTGCAGTTACAAATGCACTCACTGAACCTGAACACCATTCCGAAACGCTTCGCTTCTAACCGTGCATTCAACTTTCCATAAGAGGGCACGGTACACGGTCAGGACACAGGCAGTAGTGTGCCGCAGCATGTTCGCAACCGCATTACTTTCCACACCATCGATCACGAACAGCGGCAAAACCACAATTCCACACGTGACATTAATAACTGATCGATATGGTAGCAATTTGGTGATCTGTTTTTATGAGTTCAGTTGCCAGCAACTCCCTTCGCCCAGCACTTTGGTGTGATTTAAATTTTCATTTTATGAACGAAATCGACTGCCTCGAGCAGTGTCATTTCCCCCGGCCAGGGCGCTCCTTCTCTAGGTCAGGAAATAGAAGCGATGTAGAATATTAATTTTTACTGGAGGATGGTACACACGCTTTCATTGTGCCAGGGAGCGGCACGTCGTTCGAGATTTGGTCGTTTGGTCGAAAACGTTCGGTCAGTGTCACACACTTGAAGCGATTGAATGCACCTCAAAAAGGGCTTAAAGCTGGTGGCAAGGAACGCGTGGAAAGAGCGACTACAGGCAAAGCTTTAATTTTAACGAGTGAAAATGGACACTTGCTGGGTGTGAAATTATTCCCAACGGCGAAGAACGTTAACCACATTTCGAAGCCAAATTTCGGGCCCAAATTGTACACGCCGCTCAGCCACGAACTCATATCAAATACACGTTTAGGGCAATTACCAACGCCCTCGTGCGGCTAATCGTGGAGTGTATCACGTCCCCAGGGGGTTTAACGATCTTGCTGCTGATTTCTTTTCGAAAAGGTCATTTCACTTTTCATCGAGAGTGTTTTAACATTCAGTGGGGCTGTGTGAACAAGAAATCCAACATTTGGTTGCTTTTTGTTTTAAGATCCTTTAATGCATTACTTTTGTTCAGTGCTCGGCACAAGTGCTCGTTTGATTTAGCATGATTTAGCAATGAAATAAACGACCAGTAGGATATTTGTTGTTGTATGAATGCAAACAATTTAAAATTAAGGTATGCTCAGGAATTTTGTTATTTCAATTACAATACATCTATCGCTTGGCTAAAAATCAAACACATAGTCCGAATGGTCCACTATCCAGTCGCGATAAACTGATACACGCGTGTTTATATCGCGTTCGTTCAAATCGCACCAGTAGACTCTCATCGTAAAACCGATCAGTATGGGTCCATCTTCATCCTCCACTGTCAATCCTGCTCCATCCACACGATTGCAGAACGCACCTCCGATGAAACTGTTCGTGCAAACATACTCCTGAAGCAAGCAGTTATCATGCGGCAATATCTGATTGCGCATATAGCGCATCGTTCCATTGTAATGGTGTCCAAGTGATGTTCCCTCCATCATCTCGAAGGTGCGATTGTCGGACAATCGTGGCAGACGAATCGGTTGCACATATCGGTTCAGCGTCGCTGGATGCTCCAAGCGTATTGTGGCTATATTGTAGAACAATCCACCGGTGAACTTAGGGTGTATGCTGATGCTACTGTTCGTGAAGTCGATTACTTGTTGCCGTTCCCGGTCAGCTCCGTTCCGATAGCCCAGCTCTACGAAACCGTATGTTTTACCATTCCAAAGAATATTTTTACGCAAAACTTCGGCACTCGTTAGGATATAGTTGGGTGTAATCAGTGATCCAGCTGTTTGCACAATGCTTGATTCCCATGGTTTTGGATTTTCGTTATTAATGTAAACCAATGCATGGTACGGAAACTGACCAGCGTAAATCTCATATCCATCGCTGGAAAGTCTGTTTGATTCGCTTACTATACGCACTTGATTCGTGTCTACTACATTTGGGCGACGAAGCTGTTGATTGGATTCTTCTCCAGTACTAAACGACAACTGCAGCTCGTCGGTGTGTGATAAAACAATTCCTATTTCACACAGGCAAACGATGCCAAAAATAGCAACCACTTTGAAGATCTGCATTGTTTGGCTTTCCTTCCACTTTCTCCGTTTTGAGAACACAACTGATAGCTACCTTGTAATTACCGCTGCTTTATATACAACTGATCAAAGCTGATGGTAAAGATACGTTCTCCATTATCTGATAAGGTGGAACAGTTTCCAGCACTGGGAATCACAGGGACACAGATTTTTGGGTCTTCCTACAGGTGACACATTAATAAAACTATCTCAAACACGATCGACAGGCAACGATAAAAACAATCAATGTTTCTTACCGTGCAACCAGACATATCGAGACAATTTCTCGTCGAGAGTGGCCAAAATCAACAAACCAAATGTAACAATTCACGCCTAAATGTATGTACAAAGGCTGTTCTTGTGGCAGTGTTGTAGCAATACTTCGTATCTCTTCCCGAAGGGCTGCACTGGTTTCTCCCGTCTTGGTACGCTGCAGGACTCTAAAAAGCTACCAAACGTAAGCCCTACGTCGTGACTTGGAGGTTGGGGGATATGCCTTGCAAGCCATCCTCATAAAAACATAAACGCAACGAACAAGCAACAAGAAGAAGTACCGTATCGTACAAATCGATTCAGACCCTTGCTAGGAAAAAGGACTTACGATTGGAAGCTTGGGACAGAGGACTGCAAAACCCTCTCGTCAGAAGTAAAGACCCGAATAGCGCTTGATGAGGTTTGGGCTCGCGGGTTCGAGATATTTGCACTTCAGGAAAGGCTGTGTGCTGGAAGGGCGTTAGTACCGTAGGAACTGTACGATCTACCAAAACGGTAGAAATACGCACGAGCTCGGCACTGCGTTCTTGGTGCTAGGTGCGAGGCAACAGAAGGTGATCGGGTGGTGACCGCTCAAAGCACGGGTGTGCAGGTTAGGATTTGTGGTAGATTATTCAACCTGAGCATTATTAATGTGCACAGTCCGCACCTTGGGAGCACCTATGACGAAAAGGAGCTTTATTATACGCAGCTTTAAAGGGAGTACGTCCGCTGCCCAAAACATGACGTAAAGATCGTCATCAGAGACCCTAATGCCCAGGTCGGAAAGGAGGAG
>AXCO02004902.1:0-19468 GCA_000473525.2 Anopheles melas | reverse complement strand
GTAGAAACTGAAACCAAAACTGCACCTGGTGAGGCCACATGCTGTAAAGTAGGAAATGCGTGTTGATACGACTAGAATCGATGACAAACTGGAGAGAGGAACCAGTATTTGCAGGTGACAAAATGTTCTTCTATACATACGATAATTAACAGCAGATAATTGGCATAGTTGTTACGAATAATACATCAAACGCAAGGAACGCGGTGTCCAACAGAAAAAAAAAAACAGAGGCTTCAGTGAAACAAACATTGCCAACACACGATGTGTTTTCTTTTAAGAAAGAAGAACACTGCACACTTGGTAACTCCTACTTGACTAACGATAATGTCAAAAACTATTGTTCTAATTAAGCTGAGCGAGAAACATTATCAGTGAGTAAATTTTTTTGCATGAATTCTCCGAATCTTTGCATCGAGAGGGAACCGGACACGCCGTAACCGAATCGGAGCGGTCGCAAAGTTTGATGCAAAACGATCAATATACTGCGACGCAAGGGTCGCAGTGTTTCGGTTGACAAGCCCTGGTCCGCATACTGTAGCGTCGCTGGCCAGTACTCGTTGTACATAATGTAACCCACCTCCGTGTGCTGTTCGGCAAAGGAATTGGTGGTTGTTTATTAATCTCAGCGAAGAATTGTCAGACATGGAAATACACCTTACCAGATCATTAACACTATCGATGCTTTTGCAAAACAGTAGCGTATTGAATATCATATAAACTGCAAATCCTGCATAGCAGACTGTGGTTGTAGAAACGTCATGCTTCATTACGTAAAAGTATGTGCATGTTATTGTAATGAGAGCTCCATAGTACAGCACCACGCTGATAGGGCTAAACACTTTCGAAAACGTGGCAATGGATCTGGAATGACAAATGGCAAAGAAGCAGCTTTAAAAACACTTCTCTTACCGACGCCACATTTTCACTTGCTCTAATACATACTGCAATAGTTCCGTGTGGCGCCGAATGTTAGCATAAAACTGCTTGCAAAACGAACAGTATGCGCAGCGGATGTTGACAGCATGTTGGTGCTGCTGTTGCTGCTGCTCTTCATTGGCCTCTTGCTTAAGGGTTGTGGTTAAAATGTGCATCTCCGTTCGAAATAACTGCAGTGTCATGAGCGTTATACAGGAGGGCACAAAGTAGCCCAAGCTCAAGTAGCCAGTGAAAATTTCGACGATGATTTGAAAATAAAACGGTCCCACGACTTCACCCCGGGTTTGAAAATGAAACTGTCTGTTATTGGCGTTGGTAAGCGTGAAGATCGACACGTTTATGACGTTAAACAGATAGAACATGAGTATCATCCAGTTCCATCGACGGTAATTAACAGCACGGATTCGGTGAGCCCAATGACTTTGCTCCTGGTAGGTGGGATTCTTAAAAAAGAGCCTTAGCTCACACATTTCGTACTCGTAATGGTTCAGCACCCAGATTAGAACCGACCAAAGCATGTAAATCACGAATGAACCATACGTAAGGATGGAATTGTTAGTATCTAACGGATGGTTTAGCTGCCAGTATGATTTTAGCGCGAATGAAGCGTACGGTAGCAAAAACAGGAACCGACTGAGCTGTACCAACAGGCCACGAACCGTACCGAACTCCTGCAGGCAACGCACTGGATTGCCAAACAGTTGCAGTGATCGGCAGAGCGGTTGAACGAGAAAGAAATAGTCAGCATCTGCAGAAAACTTAAAGGTCGCTGCATACCACACGCGGCACTTTGCCATCCATCGGGATGGATGGAACATTTTCTTGCGAACTGATTGCGAAGTAGTTGGTCGTGTACTGATCACCTGTAGGGTCGTTTAGAAACTAGCTGATCTCGTTCGTGTGGACACCATATGCTACGGTTGTTCTCTGTTTGCGTTGGTGCAACAATTTTCGCATCACTTGTCAGGATCACAGTCTGTAATTAGTGATCGAAAGGGAAACTCTGCGAGTCAAAACAAGATGTCTTCATAGCTAGCAGGAGGCGCTCCGTATTGAAATACCTTTTGTTCAAAAGAATGTGGTTTGTGCAAGTAAGAAACGGCTTTATTTCGTTGCGTTTGATATGCAACACGTGGAAGGATTTCCACGCACTACCGTACTGCGAACCATTGATTGTGATGTCAAATATTGCGTCCATCAATCGACGACAGGTAGTATCGTAGGAGGTAGTAGTAGTAGTAGGAGGTAGTATCAAGCGCTTGTGTATGTAGCATTGAAGGTAACAAAGTATAACATTGTCGTTCTAGAAGAATGAATGTTTGGAATGTTTATGAAAATTCGAAAGGGAGTGATGCAGTCAACTTATAATAAACATTACATTTGATCAGTGCGTTTGCCATAGGACAAACACTCTATTGCACAAAAAAAGCAAGAAAAAGTAGAAGCATGTTATGGGTCAATGATTAATCTCGTAGCTGTAATTCTTCCATTTTTCAAAGCTAATAAACCACCGGAGAATGCGGTGCTAGTCATGTAGATGTGATTTATGGAAGATATGAAACAATGATGGAGACTTTCCTTCCGTAATGGCATTTTAAACTCCCTGAGGATATGTCGGTTTCACACTGCGAAAAAAGCGACGCTACCGATGGTTTGATTGTTTCGTAAAATGAGATCATCGTTTGGGGCCCTTGCAGAGTCATGTTCGGAACCGTGCTACCATCGATTATGCTTATCGATTATGTTGGTTCGCTTTTTTTTCAGTGGGTTTTTTTTTCTTCTTCAAAAGCGCTTGCATGGACACTATTTTCAGCCCCGAGTGTATCGATGGCTTCATGACCTGGAAAAATGAAATAGAACAGGGAAGGCCAAAAAGTTATGTTTAGTGAAGTGTATGGCATTTAATGTGAGATGATTTTTTCGTGGTAAAGATTTTCTTGATCATATTTTAAAGGCTTCCAACTCTTAAGGTTTTGCATCAACATTGGCATGCTTGGAGTATTGGAAATCTAATCAGATACCCTTTTCGTGCGATTGAAATTCCCCACGTTCTATGACCATCGGGAGTGTCGGAACTCTCTCAGAGACGTACTTCTTCCCTTATACAAAAACAGGGCAAAATGTGGAACGAAAAGCTTTCAGTAGAAACGCAATGGAGCGATAAAAAAAAGCGTTCGATTCGTTTACCTCGCAGGCATTGCCGTCGGTGGGTGCCGGTGCAACGAATTGCTGGCAATTTGTTATCGAAGTTTTTAAGCTTAATTTATGCCCTCTTTATTGCTAGGGATTGAAAAATCGTTACATTTTGTGAAGAAGGAAAGGGTTCCAAGAGTGTCTGCGTGTGTGCGAACCTTCTTTTTGTCGTTGCAGTGATTTTGTGAAGTTTTCAAGTATCAAGTATTATTGAACGATATGTTTTTACAGTTCTTATTGAGCAGTGCCAAGATAATCACTATTTTCTAACGTTTCACTGCTTTGAACGCTCTTCACTGTAAAAGTCTGCCAAAACAACTTCATTACGTGTTCCATCTCATAACATCAGAAAGCGTCTACCGAGATGTTACCTCGATAAGAAGTTCCCCAGTGATACGGTTCCGGAATCTCTTGGGTGAAAAAATAAGTCAAACAATCATGAAGAAACGTCGTGGCACAAAAGTTTGCACTCAAACGAACCACAAACTGGAACGCGTACCATCCCAACCACCCGTCAAGCCAACATCTGCGAGAAAATGGGCACTGAATCCGTTACGGAAAGTATTACTTACCGCAAGTACGTACTTACGGTGCTGCACTTCAAAGTCCCTCGGTGAAGCTGAATGGACTGGGATATGCTGACGGGTAGACCGTAGATGGTGAAGAAAATAATAATTTATGTTGAGATATTTGAAGTGCGCAACAAAAACTTCCTGCAGTTGATTGTACGATCGAAAGAGACACTCATGTGTGCCCGGCGTTAGTAACCTTTAAAGGATATTACCTTAAACTTATGTTGCAAAAAGTGCACCAACTTTACTGGTAACAAAATGCATACTAACGTTTATTTCGTTTTGTTATTTCATTTCAGTATTTCCAAATGTGCCGTCTGCTCCGGGATTGTCCTGCGTCGGCGAAGACCGTAAGTAGTGATTTGTGTTTTTTTTTTCGTACTGCATAGATTCGTTTAACAATAATCGTTTGTTGACATTGCTTTATGGGATAAAGCTCTGTACCTCAAGTTGGCCCGCCGATTTGCAGATAGTTTCATATACTTGCCCAATACCTTTCCCTTATCATCCAACGACTTCTTGGTGCGCACCAGGGCTTGGAGTATTGGTGAGGGAACTGGGAGTGTGCGGAAATTGAAATGGTTTCTTGGCTATCAGACGAAATAAGATGAAAAAACGCACAAGAATCGACCCAGTGCAAGCATCTGTGTCATCTCGACCTAAAAATAATGGTCAACCTGCAATCCCGCCACACGCCACACAGACATCGAGGACCTGGGGTGGAACGTTCCTGGCAGTAATGCGCTCCAAATATTGCGCTCCCAGATATCAACTGGCTGGCACTCGAAATATGAGCACCCACCTAGCTCCTTGTCTCCTGGTGGCCCGCCTGTAGCGTCATCTGTTCACTGACATCGACGCTTCTGGAGGCATCGCCGGTCTTAATCATAAAATAGTCAGCTGCAACTGTTACTATAGTCCGCGGGGACGATTCCCCTTTTCTGTTCCACTAGCTTTTGGTGGCGGATGTCGGTACGGAGGAGGGAGAGGGGGTAGAATAACGACCGACAAGAGCTCATAACTAGCTTCATGATCTTCATTTAGAGTGGAGAAAATAAGCTTTTTACTTAAGGTTCTATCACGACCTAGCTGGGTATATCCGTAGCCCAAGAGGACGTGGCCTTACCCGACTGAATAATCGTGGATTCCTAGTATTCCAGCATCCTCGACCGTGTCTCTGTCTGCGTGTATGTGGTGTGTGTGTGTGCTTTTATGCTTTCCGATAGGATATCGTGTGCCGCTGTGCCGAAACTACGCCAAATTCTGCGACAATTTCCCCGCGTGGCGTAGTTGTCGGACCGAGGGAGGTCCGTGTTCTGCACGGTTGGTGGCAGGGCTATAAATTTTAGTTCCGGAATAAATCATCCCAGCTACGTTACGTACGTACGTACGAACGCTGTACGCTTGGAGCGCTTTTCGGTGCAGCTGCTGCTGCTGTTGGTGGTGTAGCGCACATCATGCACAACAACCGTTCGGCTGGTTGAGGAACTAAGGGCTTGCAGCCAAGAAAACCAACTTGTGTGTGTGTGTGTGTCTTGACGCAATCGCGCGTTTATTTTCACCTTTGCCACAAAGACCACCAACAAGGAGTACAGTGGTGGTAGAGGATTTCTGCGCGCTAGCTTCACGCTAGGTGACGTGATGCATCGGTTATTTTCTGCTTTCGATTAACGCCCAACAGCTTGCAACGAGTGGCGGTGGCAACGCTTTGTTCTGGTTTTCGTTCGTTTTTTTTTTTGAGATATAAATCTTTTCCACTCCTTTGGTGTGTAGCCGTTGTTTGTACGGAACAAAACGATGCACTATCGTGATTGAAATTACGACGAAATGTGTAGAAAGGCGCGCTCTGCAAGTTGTGCAGCTGTAGCTTTAGAAACGTTTTCAAATAATGTTCATGATCAAGCAGAACGATTTGTTTAATATGCGCTAGATGATTGAACTCGTTATAGTATGATTATTCCAGCCAAGAGAATACTTGTTTTTTTTTTCTCCAAAATGTGCTAGATATAGGTACATCTAAAGCTGAACTACTACGGATCTAGGAACTATTTATAGAGTATCGTTTGGAGATATCATCGGAGACAAAGCCTCATCGAGAGCCCATTGCTCTGTTCCTTGCACACACTGAATTAATCCAGTGCTAGAATTGCATTCGTTTGAATTCCTTGTCCTATGCAATTATAAACACATCGCCATGGGACAGCCCAAGAGCTTCTGATAGAAGATATCGGATCATTTTTTATTCAGAGTTCAAGACATTGAGTTCAATACAAAGCGGTAAATGCATGCAATGGATTCAATTGAAGAGGGAAAATAATGTGTTTTGAGGATTGAATGCAAAGCTTCAGAGATTTTGCAGTGCGTTTCGTTGCTCCTGATAATTCGATCCGAAGAACCAACATGCTATTCGTTTCTAAGGTTTACATTTTCCATAGATTTTCAATTTTGTCGACTTTAATGATCCAGTTCCTATAATCATTTCAGCCTTGTGCTTAAATGAAATGCGTTTGAAAGTCCCTCTAAAGATAATTATTTACTAAATGGAAAAGTTAGTTCTAAACTGTTTGGAGAGTGTTTTCTCTTTTGTACATCAATCGTCATGTACGAAAGCTTTGTACTCTTTCTACAATACTTAGAAATACTTTTAAGTGATCTAAAACTGTTTCGGAAGTGGATTATGGATTTAGTCCATTGATATGTTTTACGTTGAAATAATTGTCTTTCTTCGGAAAACCGACCATTGATTGATCATGCAAACACCTGGCCCAATTACGCACACGGGTGGAATGCATGGCGGGAGGACGCGTCTTAATTGTGCGGGCGCCGAAGGTAAACGTCAACTTACGCACACCCCAGTGTACCGCATTAAACGCGTGGCCTAGAAGTTATATGCGAGAAAGGTGATAATCTCACGCGAATCGATAGCGCGAACCTGCTGGAATGAAACGGTCCCGGCACGGGTGGCATGATTGTGCACGCTTCAATTACCCTCGTTCCGGTGGTGGTGGTAGCATTCGTAGATTCCTTCACGCACGGTTCGCGCCCGGGGACATGACGACTCGTAGCACGCAATGCAAATGAAACTGGAAACGCACCGGAATCGGTATATCATCGGCAATTCTGCGCTAGTCTGCGGTTGCGATCTGATTAGGGTTGCGATTTATCAGCCGCGGTTGCGTGCGGTTGTGTGAAACTGAAACATCAAGGGACGTTATCAAATGTTGGATTCTTTAAAAAAAAACGCTCTCATTGCTATGTTTCCAACGTTTGCATGTACACGGTCAATGTTGAAATGAAGTACTCCATTATCTGTAATTTAAGGTCTTTAATGGTTGTATTAGGGTCCTTAAGAATTCTTGTCCAGCCTTTGCCTCCGTATGCCCTAATGAATGTTGGAAATGGTTGAACATTCAAATTCTGTCCAGTGAAACATCAAACGGCGGTATCCTTGCGGGCTATTGTGATCGTCCCTTTTAAGGGATGATAAAATGGGGCTCTGCTAGTTCTTCGGAAACGCGATTTTCGCATCGGCAAAGGCCGGTACGGTTTTATGCTGAAATCGATTGTTTGACCACTGTTTGTTCAAAAAGGTTAGCTTTGGTCAGTGTGCAGCAGCAGCACTGCACAACGCTGCGACCACCGAGCACCGTACGGAGCACGTTTGGTCCTTTGAAGTTCGCTCGCTCGGACATCCATTGAATCTCCGGGTTCGCTCATGCTAACGATGACTTCAGGGCATTGGCAATAGATCCTTCCCTGGCGTTCCCTTCCAGGAACGCCCGTCCTTGCGATTCGAGCAGTAGATTGTGAAACGATTGAATCCAAACTCTCATGCTCATGCCGTGTGTGGTTGGTTCCATCGCACGGATTAATCGACACTACTATACCCCAATCGGGGGCAACTAGTACGCTGCTCCTGGAACGAGGCACAAATGTACGCACTACCGGCAATCCCTCCAAGTGCGTGTTCCACATCCCAACGCCCCCTCCCGCGTCCGCAGTCAGCAGGGGATTTTCCGGCTGATTAAACCGATTCCCTTCCAACGCGCTAACGAGGCCGAGTGTCTGTGGCGACACAATGGAAAATCAGTGGCGCAATCACGGCCCCGAAGCCACAGCTTGTTGTGTTTTCGTCCCCGTTTGCTCCTTCCCGCCAGGGCGGTAGAGCATCTCGAATGATAGTTTATTCATTTCTTGGGACGATAGGCGAAGGCGAGGGAGTGACTGGGGTTAGCATAGGAATGCAGATCTAGGCGTACTCTTTCCACTAGCCAGTGCTGGCTGCGGGAGTCGAGGCCTTGGCAAAGTGGAGATGAGATTACCCGTTTTGTATGCGTTGATTTACATTGACGTTGATTGGTATCGTGCTCGGCGATGTGCTCTCGTGCTATATGTGCTTATTGCACGCCATGTCCTAGCAGCGACATATCCGCGGTATGGTCGCGTATGTGCCTGGCAACACATGCCTACCGTACGTTCCAATGCCTGTAAATGTATGTCCTGCGGTATGGAAAGCTTTAACTTTGTGCACCATTACCCGCAACGATTGAAGCGGATGGAAGCTATCGTAAGGAAGTCATTTAAAGTGCTTCCAGTTGTCCTTCTTGGTGCTATTGTTCAGCGAAACAATGCACTTGGCGTGATGTTGTGTTATGCTTTCTCGTATAGGAGTCATCGGGCAGCGGTAGTGGGCGGATTGATTTGCCGCTCTGTGAGTTAGAAAATTACATCGGGGATTTCTGGACTGGTAATGCACCCAGCTGATTGCAGCAGGTTTGCTGAATTAGTCAGGTTAAGGCTTTCTGAGGACTCTGCGCGGGTAAGCAAGGGAGCTTGCTACTAGACTGAATTTTGAATTCTGACAGCATCTGGCAGACGTTTGAAGCTACCCTATTTTGAGCAGAGGAATTGACCAATTAATTTTACAGCTTTATTGGATAAACATTCTTCTCTATATCTCTCTTACAGCTCTTGCCGTGAGTGCGAGATGGTGTGTTTCTGCAACGCACTACAATGTAGCCAGGCAGCCATACACACAAACACACCCGGCTGTGTCTCGGGTGTTGTTATGGGTTTGAAATTTGTAATTAAATCATCCAATGCTCTGGTTGTTGGAGGCTGCCAACCGGAGAAGCACCTTCTACACGCCACCGATTGCTGACCGATTTGTCCGGCCTGCCTGTGGGGGAAATGCGCAACGTCGTGGTGCAGATAAGCCGACGGAGAATGGCGTGCGCGCGCGCGCGTTCGTGTAGGATGAATGATGCTGGCTTGTTGTCGTCTTTGGTGGTGCATTTCCGCCCAAGACGACGAGCAGGATTCACATGAGATGTATGCGCTTATTTGTATCTAAACAAGAAGGCATGTCCGCGTGTTGCGGAAGGAAGTAATATGCGCATTGTCTAAGGTAGATTGACGAAGGGTTGGTTGTGGTGAGGTTGCTTTTGGAACGATACCTTGAGCCAGTGTGTTGTGGACTGCTCCGGGCACATCATTGACTGACTGTATAGGGTGGTGTAAAATTACAGGAAATTTAGCCTCCATTTGTTACCGGGTGGTTGGTGCATTACATTGCTAAACAGACTGCTCGTTCATGTGATCGTAATTGCAGTGCGGTGATTATATGCTCATGCTGTATTATATTTATGCGCTCTGCTGGTAAGCGGAGAGTTGAGAGCTTTGGTTTTAGATTAAACTCAAACTTAAAAGCCTAAAAGATTTATGCTAGAGTGACTGTGTTGTAGCGAGAAATGGAAAAAGCCCTGCCACCTTGCTCAACTGCTCGTTAGCATGGACAAAGCGGCGGCTGCGGCGGCGGTGCATTGTTCAGTGTAATACGAGCCAATCAGAAAGCTCGCGAAAAATAAATAGCAGCACATAAATAAATAAATCATCTCCCCTTGCTGGTGGATCGTGTTCATCATGCTGCAATGGCCCCCGCTGTAAGTGCCTGAATGGGTGGATTCTCGTTCCCAACGCTCCCGTTATCAGCATCCGTGCACGAACGGGCAAATTAAACATGTCGCACATATTGATTTTAATTCGTTTACCATGTTTGAACTCTGTGCTGGTGGGGGTTGTGCTTTCGGTGGCGCTCGATGAAACATAAAATTGCACTAGGAAATAAATAAAGCGAGTGGAAGGAGGAAACGTACGCGGCAAGGCATTGACGACGAGAGGCCATTCGATGTATGGAATTTTATTTTTCAGTGTATGCCGCTGTCACTATTTGCAAGGACCTGAGCGTGTCCCAAAGGAAGTTTCATTTTATTTTTTTCTCTCTCTCTTTCTCTTTCTCTCTCGTCCTCGAATTCGGAACGGAAACAATTGCAAAATTGAACATCAGGCGCTATGTTTATTTTTGGTAGTGTGGCCTTTTTTCACCCTCCGTGGTACAAAATGTGTTGTTAACTCTTTTACCGAGCCTACGTGAAAACATGATTTAATATGCAAGTTTTTCAAATGCAAGGCCCATTCACATCCTGGGAGTGTAGTTTCGTCCAACACACACACACACACACACACACACACACACACACACACACACACACAGATACACACAGTTTTGTACGTTTCGGGCTCTTATAAAGTCAACTATTTCAAAAGCTGAAGCTTAAAGTTTCTGCGCGCCCCACCTTGGGAACGTGCCGAAAATGAGCCAAAGTGCTTCGATTGTCGGTTTGTGTGCGAGATAAAAGTGTGGTGTATGCCCTGGTTATGCTCCTGGCAAATTTCCCCGCCCACTCGAATGCAAATTGTGCATGCCTGTTGGCGGGTTCAAAAAACTTTTCGCAGCTTGAACGAACGATGAAAGCTTATCTAGCTTGGGGAATATTTTTTTTCGCTTGCTTTTGAACGCTTTTTAACTGTGCGAATTGTGTGAAAAATATCGAAACTGATGTTCAGCAAAAAAATGGAACGGAACGATGATGTGAATGTGTTTTTAAATCTCTCTTCCATGGGTCGAAATGTATATGCTGGTAAAAATATCCGCTCGAGAAGCCACGCACACTCTCTCTCTCTCTCTCTCTCTCTCTCTCTCTCTCTCTCTCTCTCTCTCTCTCTCTCTCTCTCTCTTCGGAACGTTTTCTCGTCTGTCGAACGCTTGTGGAAACGGTTTGCCGCCTCCTCCATCTGGGGTTTCAGTTTGGCCTGGGGCCAGCGTCCCAGCACTGATTCGCTCGCCGCACCCTTCGCAAACGCGGCTAAATGCACCCAAACTGGGACAAAGTCACGCAATAAAGTGGGTGTGGGGACACCTCGCACTGGCCAAATGAAAAAAAAAACTCCGCAAAGTCGAAAAAACTTAGTAGGTGACAAAAAAGTGTGTGTGTTTTTTTTGCGCCCAGCCAGTGTCAGTGCAGTGCTCCATGTTCCAATATGTTTATCATCCATTAGGGTAAAATGTGTGAATATGGGGATGAGTGTGTGTGATTCAGTGTGGGCAAATGCCTCACTCTCTTTTTTTTTTTTTGCTACTTTGGTGCCTTCCGGTTCACTACCTTTTCTACTGGAGCCCCCGTAGGCATAGAGAGCATATAAATTGCAGTGGAAATTTGTTTATGACACTTTATTTTCCCGTAGAAGGAGGCGGATTGCAGGATGTGGGTGCCAGGCTGTAAAGAGGGAAGATACGTGCAAGATAAATCAAATAAAGTGGTTTTCTACAATTGATGTGCGACGGTTTGTGTACGAGGCGGCTTTTGGGCGATGTCGTATATTCGTAGGCAAAACTAATCGCTTTTAAAAGCAGCCCAGGGGCATTTTTTGTGTTGAATTTGTTGTGCGATGTGCGCCTTGTAACGCTGTGTGGGTGTAGTGCTTTTCACTTCCGTGTGGTGGACGATTTCTACTTTGCGAACTGCAGCAAAAACGTTAGCATGGAGTAACTCTTCTCCAAGAGCTGGCCGAAACTGTTCATCGAGATTTCGCCGATGCCGGCGAAGCTGAATTGTATCGTTTGGTCGGACTGGGCTGTAAGCAGGAGCAAGGTACGCCGTATGTGACGATACTGAGCCCGGTGTCCCGGGTTAGTGCAGCGCATTTGCAACATCCAGTCAAAATCGTACACCGTCGAAGCAATGCGTGGTTTCTGCAGGGTAAAGAGATTGGGCTTTAGATTGCTTCACTTTGAACACAAACGGTCATCCTACCAAGTCTCTTAAATTTTCCACTCCGCGGCAAAGCAAGAAGGACTCGGTGAGAAACACCAGCATGGAGATGAAGTACACGATCGAGAAACTGGACAGTCCATGCGACACCAGAATTAAGCAGCAATCCGCAATGATGAGATATGTGCTGTAGTACTGCACGAACGCGATAGGTCCGATGACGGCTTTCAGGTGTTGGAGTTGGCTGTTGTGAAGTGGTTAGAAATTAGAGCTCTGATGAGTCTTCGAAGACTACTGTCAAGCGTTTTATTTAACAGTGTCGATAGAGAATTTATTAGTATTCAAGCTTAGGTTGTGAAGTTGTCAACAATACTCACACAAATAATTCATCCAGTCGTTGCATATGAGGTCTCAACTGGTCGACAATATTATTCCAGAAAATATCTCCACTATCTCCAAAATCACTCTCCAAACGAACACTTCTTCCAACCTCCTCCAGTGAATGTATCAGTATGTCCACCTCCAGCTTAAAGATGCTCAGCAGCAGATAGCATATCATGAAACCCATGCAGTACATCCCGCCAAAGCCCATGGTCAGCACGCCGTACACAATTTGCACCGGCCAACCACCAACGATCGCTCCCCGGAACTGCAGCATAAATTCATCCATCTTCATCACGTTGGTGGCAGTGAAGCAGACTGTCTCCGCCAAGTTGATACCCGTTACGGCCAGTATCACACGATTCGTACGACGGTAGAAGCGGGCCCGTCTGCCAACCGTCCACGGATCGGTCCGCTGGTAGGAGGTATGATCATTCAGAAAGGTCTGCATGCGTAGCATTAACGGGTAGTACCATTCGAGGATGGCAACGCGTAGAATGACAACACTGAAGAACCACATCACACCAAGGATGTTTGCTGTGCTGAAACTGTCCTGCGGGTGGTTCAGTACCCAGTGGGTCTTGTGGATGTAGCTCAGATAGATCAGACCGTACATCGCACGATACAGATACCAGAGGATACGATCGTGCCAGCCACGTGGTGTGTAGTGGATAGCGTAGATCTTCTCAAAGTAGCGCTGCATGATGAAGAAATCCGAATGCTCGGTGTAGTGAGTGATACGGTGCAGGAACTGGGTCCGCTTGCTGGCGAATAGCTGCGTAAGGTACATCTTGCACTGCTACTGGGAATCGCACTGGGGAACTAAGAGGGATTGGTCCAATCTATAGCGTTTATATTAGGAATTCATTTGTTTGTCTCTGAGTGCCATGGTAACTGTCACTACTGTCGTTTTATGGCACTTACTTAGCGAAGGTGTCAAGTGTCACACTTTTTTTTAGTATTGCTTGAAATGATTTGCCATTAATATAATTATGGCTTTTTCCAATCGGTTTGCCATTTCACATAATGTCGCCTGTAATTAAAGCATCCTGGCCAGCTGCACTGCTGTTCCAATGTGCTTTGATCTTTAGATCGATTGATCTTGGTGTTAATTAATAGTGCTAACAGTAGTGCCTTTCTTCTCACCACGACCTGCTAATTTACCTTTGACATTGGTCCTGCAAAAAAGTGTGTTTGAAATTGCTATCAATTAGTGTAAAGCACTTTTTAGCAGTAGCATGTAGCTCAATAACATGAAAGTAACAACTGAGATGGTGCTGTACAACTACAAACACACCCACACAAATGGCATTAAATTGAATGTTCAATTAGGCAAAGTGGTTCGGTTTAAAGCTTGTGATAAATCGACCGTTCGTGAGAAAGCAAATTGCTTGTGCAAACAAAAACCCGTTTCGGATGAAGAATCGTGTTCGATTTTATCCGGTCCATCTATTAGCGTGCACCGAGAAGCAAATCGGGCGCTAATGTTGAGCTTTCGGCACAAAACCTACAGAGAGGGGTTTGCAGTTTAGTTTGAATCGAAGGAGGAGGAGTTGGCGGCTGAGTGGCTCTTCTTCCACAAATCACGACCGTTCATCTCACTTGTTGCTAGCCGTAGCGACGGGAAAGAACGGAAAATCAATTCCAAAAAGCTGGCACTTTTCCTCCTCCCCGAAGAGCAAATTAATCAGCCCAGCACACAAACTTTCGGAATATTTTACAACCTTCCCGATCCGCCGGTAGCAGGGCTCTGTCCACCTACTAGCACCTTCGCTGCTAAGCTAACCTTTCGGTGCGGCGAGTTCGTAAATCTCGGACCAAAGCAATGCTCTCTCTGCACCGCCAAAGACAAACAACAAGCTTTGCCGAAATGTTCCATCCGAGGTTCCGTGGATAACTAAAAAGAACGCTCCTCCCCCCAATAAACGTCCCTGGATTCTAGCTGAAGCTGATGATGATAAATCGCGGTGACGGTCGGAGAGAGAGTACACGATATTTGGGCACTGTTGCGCCTTGCGGGAGTGTGGCTGCATCTGTTCCGATTGATTGTTCTATGTAAATTTGAGCGTTTCGCGATTTGCACAAGGGCACCATCTCGTTGCTGCTGCCCGGGGCCCAATCGGGAAAGACGGCTGGGCGTAGATGGTTGTTGATGTTTGATTTGTTTCGGAATCGTTTCGAATCCAGCGAAAGGTGAGGTTCCGCTTCGAACAGTACGTCAATCCTTTCCGTCCTTCCAGCAAGGAGAGAAGCGCAATGGTAGGAGGAGTGTGTTTGGTGTACTCAGAGGCGATTGTTTAGGAATTTGATTTGACGCTGGATGCTGGTGTTTGGACTATTTCAGAACAGAAATAGAATTCCTGCTTTTTACTCTGGTATTCTATTCTGTGTGAGTTTTTGATCTTTTTTTTTTGTTTATATCAGAAGTCTCTCGCAACATACGTGATGGCGAAAGCTTTTTGCTTTCGTCGCTACAGATGCTCCTTTCAGCTTCCAACAGGTGAAGCAACATCACCATCACCTACGACGTGTGCTGAAGGTATTGATCGATGTTCTCTGCTGTAGCTGGCAGTTCTGTTTATCTGTTTACTTAAGCAGGTCTAGTTTCGGGGAGGTGTGTTTTGCATCATCAAACACCAACGGTTGGAACAGGCTATCAAATTAAAGCTTCGTTGATTTGATAGACCATTTACGAGCTTTTAATGCACAGAGTGATGAAGTCTGTTGATATGAAAGAACGATAAACTAGTTTTACCCTTATTCTGATAACGAAATACGAAGTTTGCAAACCTTAGCTTACGGGATGTAAACGGAATTTCCTAGGTGATTCGACGTACTGCCCGTAGTGATTTAGCGATCTCGTTTATTTGAACAATTAAAGCTTCCAGGAAATGATGTGGTAAATTGATCTGCATGTTTTCCAAAGTTTGTGTTGCAAAAAATATACTTGAAATGTTCAACAAAGTTCATGCGTAATGCGTAATGTCTACATTCCAATATTCCTTTTCCTGCGAAAACGTTGAGTTTTTTTTCTCCTTCTCCGATTCTGATGTTCATTAGTTGTTAGCAGAACTCATCAGAAATTGCTCATCGGCCTGTCTCTATTCATCTCCAGACATTCGGAGTACGAACGAATAAATACTTTCGCATTTGTTTCGAGAGCTCTGGGCTGCCCGTTTCAGGTGCTGCTAACTTCAAAAAGACGCTCCCAATTTCGAGAATGAAATCAGAAGAAAGTTAGCTGTGTGGGCATGAGAAATGTGGAGAGTTAGGTGAAATATTTCTCTCCTTACCAAGACCGTTTGGGCGAAGAAACGGATCTAAGAACTAAATCTTGTTTCAACGATATTCTTTCAACTACCAAACTTGAGAATTGGTGCTTGTTCGGGCGAGAGTTAACCTTTGTGGCAATTTGCCCATCAAAATTGTTTACGAATTGTTCTACCATGTTTCCGGTATACTGCATGAACCTTTATTCATAAGGATATAATTAAAAATTCAGTACAAACAAAGTTTCTCATCATAAGAAACCGTTTGAACAATTTCATGCACTGATTGTGGTTTGTGAAGGTTGTATGTTACATACATTTTCATAATTTCGTCCACAAAATTCTTTTCACTACGTGTGTGCTTGCGTGATTCCAATCCATGAAAGAAGTGCTCTTTAGCCTCTTTTTCCCATCACTAAAGTGCTGCCGGGCTTGCAAGTTTATGCTCTTTTGATTTCCACAGTGGCTCAGAGCGAAGTAAAGCGTGTGATGCTTCTTTTCGTTGCAGCTCACATAAACCGTGGGTGGGTAGTAAAAGTTGGGTTAGTTGCAGATATGATGGTAACTGAATTCTTCTCTGTCTTTTCGCAACCTCGCCCTACCCACTAGAAGCACTACCGGCGCTCGTTACGGCACTGCGCTGCCAGTTAATTGTAATCCGACTGACAGATGGAACCTCCAATCAACGCCAACGCTCGCAGGACGATTGAGCGCACCGATGTGTTGACGATGGCAAAGTGAGCACATATAATTTATGCAGATAATACTTTGTTCGGAGGGTGCGGGGGACCCAGCTTGTTGGTGATACCTCGGTGGGTGGTGCGAGCAGAAACCACTGTCAAGAGCAAATGAGCAAAAAGTGTGTCTTCTGTGTGTAGCGTTTTGATTGTGGCATTCACTGAAGAATCCATTAAAGAGATGAATTACCGTTGACGAGCGCCAGATGTGCTAGCCGGTGGTGGGCTGCAAAGCAAACGCAAAGCTTTCCTGATCTCATGCTCCTCTCCTCTGCGCACTCGGCCGCCCCTTCCCTTCGTTTGGGGATTCCTTATAACCCGTTCCATCCGTCTCGGTTGGTGGGTTAGTCGGTCGGTCGTTCGGTCGGACGTCCGACTTTTCCGGACGGCACCTCAGCTAGCAAGCTATAATGTTGGTGGATTTGTGACCGAACAGTTACACCCGCTTGAGCACCCACGAGCGCTGGGTTAAGAAGTCGAGTCTCGCACCCTGGCGTTTCAATAGAGCTGCCGGCCAGTCGGCGGGCAGCAAATTTAATCCCGCATCCCGCACGGAAACAGGATTATGAATTTAGTACCTGCCATCAAACGAAAAGAAACTTTCGACTAGTCTGCTGCCGACGGGAAACGGAAGCACTGGAAAACAAAGGAAGGAGACTGGTCGGAGGGGCCCACCCGTGGTTAGGTTTTGAATTTTTAATGCATAATGTACTTAACACACAGAGAGAAAGAGGGAGCGCGCGCGCACGCGAGCGGCAGGAACTTTGTGAGCGGACACGAGGCCACAAATGCTTTGGCAGACGATATCATGCAAATAATGTTTTGTGTGACGCTTGTTCACGGCTCTGTTGTTGCTAGTGGAGAAAAGGTCGCTAAATCTTGTTATCAGTTTTGTGAGTGAGGTGATGCAAACTAAAACAGTTTCCGGTTGGCGATGAAAGTTGGACCAAAATAATGCAAACGACCTAGACACGGGTCTCCCCAGGCAGCATTGAACGATTAAATTTGAGTTTGGAGTTTTGCATTTTTTGTGTTCTGTGCTTGTGTGCACAGGAAATACTACCGGAGTGTGAGTTAAACGTGGCAAACGTGACAGAGAATTGCTAACGGCGGTTGGAGATGTGTGTAGTTAAACCCTTTTGCTGTTTTACTACAGTGCAAAACTTTATATCCGATAAAGCGTTGTTGTCCCCGTGTCGTAGAGGTGGGAGGTGGTAAAATGGTGCGGTTTTATGAGTGCTTTGTTTTTGTTTCGATTTAACAACCACTTCCGGCAGGAGTGTTCGGTAGTTTCACTTTGGGAAGGGCTGGCAGTTTGATTCATAATGCATCAGTTTATCAGAAGGAATAGGTTAGAATATCAGTGTGTGGGTAGTTATTTAAACGGGGTTTCAAACACAGCGCTATATTTTAATGGTTTTATAAAGTGTCCTGTTTAAACGCATGTTATCATAAAATCCATTTAGTATGCTGGAGAGTGCTTAACTGTGGAACCTCTGCTGAAGGAAATGGTTTCGCCGAACCAGATTGACTTACAACCGTGCTGTGATGGAGTCGCCCAGTGGTTAAATGCATACGAGCGCGGGGGTTAAAATAGCGGGACGTTTATCAATCCTCGGTATAACGTGGAATCATTTGTCTTTGTGTGTATGTTTATGTGTGTATTTATGGATGGAAGAGTGGAAGACTTGGCATGGTCATGTAGTAGAGCTATATTAGTTGGTGGTTGATAATAAAAATACCGAAGATACTCGTTGTTGTTTAGTAACAAAATAGAGAATTATGTAAGGACATAACTCATTAAAGTCATCTAAAAATATTGATTTCAAAAACTAAAGAAAAAGTTAATCCTGGTAGGACTTCTACTCAACGCCCTCTGCAAAAAAAGCTTCTCCTTTAATTGCCTTTAATGAGAGCCATACGTCGCCAGACGGTAATGGACGAAAGTTTCCGGCAGAGAGGGTGTTTTGTTCTTCTTTTTCTGATATGCTGGCGTGATTGTATCCGATTATTGCCAGCGGACGGTTGTATCCATTGGGGGTTACATCATGATGGAACGCGTTTAGTATGCACAACTTTGCAGTGGACAGGCGGATGGACACAGTTCGCTATCAAGCTCGGCCAACTTTATCCACCCCAAAAATTGCATACACGTTCAAACGAATCGTTCCCGTTAAGCGATACTTTGGTTACTCTTCCCAGCTCAAGCCCCCCAGCACTTTGTTGAGCGGGCATTCGCAAGGGGAAGTACGATCAAGTACGGAGGAAGCGGAATAAAACCTAGCGCTGGGCCGAGTAACGAATGGATAACAGTAATGGAATATTAATTTTAAGCCCTTTAGCCCGCACACCGCCTACCGGTGTTTGGTGTTTCCGCCCGTTTGCTCTGGGGCCGTTTCAGTGTGAGCAAAAAGCCCGCCGGTTCGCTTGGCCAAAGGGGAAAAACAAAACGCATCCCGGAAGATGGAAATTGTAATCAGCGAAATTGTGTGTGTGTGCACACAGACACACTCATGCATGGTGCGCGCGTGCTGGGAAAGTAAAATGTAAATTGTTAAATATCGGCTATCCACCGCTGGCACGCTGCCGCCCCATAGCTGCCCGCCACAACCCTATGGAATGTACTTTTTGATGGTAGATAACGAAATTTGTGACCATTGCTATGGGATGGTCGGTTGGAGTTTGCTCGAGGCGGCACGAACGTGCCAACCGTGGGCAGATTTTTGAAAATTAATACTACAACTCTGCAGCTGAAGTGGGGCCCCTTGGGAGGCGAGCTGAGTGGTACCGTTTCTGGTTTCTAAATTACACGAGCAAACATAGTTTTTCGGGCTGCTTCTCTTCAGTGAAAAGGTAGAGTTACTCTGTGCTATCGCAACCAATATGTTGCGTGTTTCAGTGAAAAGGTATGCGAGTGTGTTTGACAGTGCATCTACATGTTTCTAAATGATTTCAAACATTTCATTACAACTTGCCTGCGCATCATCTACTACGGGACGGACGGAAGAATTCCCCTGTCTGTCTCTGTCTGTAGCAGCGCCCTCAATGTACTCGCAATACCACGAAGGTCAGAAATTATCAATCATTTAATTTGCCTTGCCATAACTCTACGAAATTCTTCAATTGAGAAGCATCGTTCGGTATCGTTCGTGGTACCGAGTGTTTTTCCGCTGTATCTACGCTGTACGAACCGGACGACCGGACTCGAGCGCGGCCCAGTCCCTGGGCAAGTTAGCAGCTTAATTGTCTTAATCCAATTATCCTTTTTC
>KI920569.1:12380-26495 GCA_000473525.2 Anopheles melas | reverse complement strand
CAGCAACGCCCCAGGAGGAAGTTCACACTCGCCTTGGGTGCGGGCTGTGCACTGCGGGTGAAAGTGGCACTAATTTTCATCAATTGATCAATCTCACCCGATGGCTCGTTGGGTTCCCATGGACAGAAAGATGCTGCCATGCGCGTGCTTCCTTGTCTGCTCCGCCGGGGCCCGATTACGCATAGCCTGGTGCGCTTTATCAATTAACTGGTGTGCCCGTACGCGTACCACGGTAAAGTAAATGTCAGCCGGAATGTGAGTCAAATTTGTGCGAAGTCGAGAATGATAGTGGGGAGTTTTTTTTTTCGAGGTCGTGTTTAAATTTTCCTGGGAAAAATGAAAAACAAGGCTTTGTACCATTCGTTTACATTCACTTTTCCCTGTTTCCAGTGCCACATTGACGGGCGTGTGTTTACTTTGACTTGTGCGTCGGTTACTAGATGTGTGTTGTTTGTACACCCCTCCGTCCCCGATCGTTGGTGTGTTGTGCTCTATTTTTGGGGCAGTTGTGCGAATAATTGAAACTCGAAAGGAGTATGTGTGAGCTTGCTCGGGAAATGCCGCGTGTTGGGCAGTTTTCTGCCAAAAGTAGTGGACTTATAGAAAAGAAAATGAAGCTTTGGAAGGGTTTACGAAATGCACCAGTGCCATTACCTAATGAGGGGAAACAGTTTGGGATAGGACAATCAAGCTTCGGATGTTTTCTCTCTGCTATCGCAAAGCTTTGTGGTGCCTAGTTGGTTGGCTTTCTTATCGGACTTGTCGATAGCAATATCAGCGAAAATGGCTGTGGCAATCTGGTGCGCGTACGTTGCTTTGAAATTTATGGATTCTGTGATGAACGCGAAAAAAATAAAGATTATCTAATTTTGAAACCTTGGATCTGCAGAAAAAAAAACCCCGTTTGTCGTGGAATATTTTTGCCAGTGTGTTGTAATATTGTGGAAATCATTCTAGTCAAGCTTATCATTCAGATAGAAATTCTACGGATTGTACCGGATCCCGCGTGCACGCTTGAATATTATTTATACATTTTTAAACCATCCTCAACCATTTAAAGTAATGTTTCATTTTTCAACCATCCATTTTAGGCGCTGCATGTGATCGATCGCGGAAGCGAGCCGCAAAGCCAAAAGAAAAGCGTAACAACACTTTCACCCAACCACGTGGCACGCACGTGAAAAACAGAACCACCACAACAGAAACCCGGCCGCCACCACCACCACCACCGCACCCCGTTCGTTAGCCCTGAGCCCGACACAGACCCAGCAGCAGCAACATGCAAGCGATCAAATGTGTCGTCGTCGGTGACGGTGCCGTCGGTAAGACGTGCCTGCTGATCAGCTACACAACGAACGCATTCCCGGGCGAGTACATCCCGACCGTGTTCGACAACTACTCCGCGAACGTGATGGTCGACGGCAAACCGATCAACCTCGGGCTGTGGGATACGGCCGGGCAGGAGGATTACGATCGGCTGCGGCCCCTGTCCTACCCGCAGACGGACGTGTTTCTCATATGCTTCTCGCTCGTCAATCCGGCCTCGTTCGAGAACGTGCGGGCGAAATGGTACCCGGAGGTGCGCCACCACTGCCCGAACATACCGATCATACTGGTCGGGACGAAGCTCGATCTGCGGGATGACAAGAACACGGTGGACAAGCTGCGGGACAAGAAGCTGTCGCCGATCACGTACCCGCAGGGGCTGGCCATGGCCAAGGAGATCGGTGCGGTCAAGTACCTCGAGTGTTCGGCGCTGACGCAGAAGGGCCTCAAGACGGTGTTCGACGAAGCGATCCGGGCGGTGCTCTGTCCGATGATTCCGCCGAAGAAGAAACCCAAGTGTAACATCCTCTAAAGATTGTTCGCTTTATTTTCTTTTTAAAAACACACCCAACACATACACATACATGAAAACACAGAAACAAGAAACAAAACAACAAACGCAATACAATCGCGCTTTTGCCTAGCTCTTCTTCTCGTTCCCCTTACGCGCCCCTCGGTATGGACGGGGGTGCATTGGAGGTTGTGTCAATGCAAGGGGAGGCGGATTGGTTTATCCCCCAAAATGGCACCTTCATCCTGGTTCCTGGTTCCCATCAACACTTCTCCAACCTACTTCTCCCGATAGAAAAATGACCCGAATTAGGCCGATTATATTCAAATAAGAGTAAATCAAAACAAACGACACGCACGCGTGATGAAAGAGCGCAGAAACGCAGCAGCAGCAAATCAATCTATTAGCAAGCAAATTCCTCCGAGGCGCAACACGAAAATCGAGTACAAAAATTAAAAAGCTATCCCGATCGCGTTTTGATGTGATTCGAAGAGCATCAACACCGATTGGCAGTTTGGAACAAAAGTGAGAAAAAACATTCAATTGGAACACATTGTACGACAGACGGTAGAATGCATTCATAAACCGCCCTACTTCCATCTCAGCCATCGTTCACTCATCAATTCCCCTCGGTCCTGTTCATATTAACGTTCATTCACCATGGCTTGGCGCCACCGGTTCCCCGGCGGTATGTGTTTGTGCGTGCGGCCTTCGGCGCATCCTTTTCAGTTTGTGTGTTTTATTGCGTTTTCCCCCATCTATTGTCGTAAATGCCAGTTTTAGAAGAAGGAAGAGTAGGAATTACGTAGATCTGTAGCAAGGACAGCGAAAGCAGCGTGAAACTAAGCATGGAATCCCAATCTGCCTTATGGAAGGTGGTTTTGCATATTTGTTTTGCGAAGAAATGTGACCAAGAATGGAACGGTATTTACGCAACAAAGCGTGGACATGTGAAGCCTGAAGCCGAAAACAATGCACCATTTGCATGTGTATCCTGTGCCGAATGCAACGACAGAGCAGTGGACAGGACAAGCAGGACAGGGGAGGTATTCCAACAAATATCTTCCTCAAACTATCGGCAAAACACTTCACCCGGATGGACGGAGAAGGCACACCGACTGGTTGGTTTAGCGTAAAAGGTAATTAAAACTTTTCTCCCAATGTCTCACCTTTTTAGCCGCCGTGCGCTTAACTTATTGCTTTCTACTGTAAATTGTTAAACCTAATGAAGATTGGTTTCTATTAACCGCTTGAAAAAGGGGGCCAGTTTTTGCCTGTGCACGCACACGCACATTCAATCATCATTCCACAGCCCAATCTGGGTCAGTGCGCGGCGTGGTGCATCATTCGCGTCGCAAATCTGTACCTAGCTAACCTACCCCATGCAAACGATAAAGATGATGATGGTTGGAAGTCGCATCATCAGCAACCCAGCAACACGCCCGACTAGTGAGGAAACTAATGAGGGAAAACGCACGAAATGCATGCGGAGTTATGCTTGTCTTTAACTGCGGCTGTTTTGCCGTTGTTGTGCCTTAGATCGTCCGACACGCAGACGGATCTACGCCGATTGGACAGTTGGTGGTGATGGTGGTGGTGTTGTGGGTTTTCTCTTTGCTTTTGTCTGCACACTGGATGGTCGGGAAAGTGATTGAATGCTCGCGATAAACTTCCGGGGGCTTTTTATTCGCTTTGTTGAGAACTGCTAAAGGGAGAGGGTTTGCGTTCCGGGCCAATGGATTCGGAGCGCGGTTGTGCGTTAGTCATCCGGTCGATCCCCGCGCGCTTGTGTGACTTCTGTTTTGCTATTATCGAGTGCTACGCGCGCGATACCATTTTTCTTATCTTTTTGTCATTTTTTTTTTCTTTTTTCCTTTTTGGACAGTGCAAGTTCGTTTTATCTTGCTGTGTGCAAGTTTGTCCCCGTTATCCCATTTTTTCTTAATTTTTCGAATCTCGGAGAGAGGCTTTTATGGTTTTGAAGGTTTTTTTTTGTTTTCAAGAAACTTTGAATTAAGATAACAATTTTTCTGCTTACTCTTTTTATCTAAAGGTTTTCTTGAAATATAGAAAATAACTTTTCGAATGCTTTTAAACCGTACAATTTAAAACAATAATATGAAAGATAACCATCTTGGCACTGTTTCTTATATGGCTGTTTTCTCTTTTTCCTTTCAGAACCAAAAACTCACCAAATCAATCTAAAACAGAACAGAGTTCAATGGTGGAACAAACGCACACACAAACTCAATAAGATCGGAGCCAGAAAATGTGGAGCGGATGTTAAAGTTTGGCAAAGGGCTAAATTGGAAGACGATAGTGAACGATGGAAGTTTGCTTTCAATATTTTATTTTGTTCGTTTGCTTTAAGTTTCGTAAGTATGAGCTACAACAGCAGTAGGACGATATGGATGGTAGGCATCTTTTTCGGCTATTCACTTCGTGTTTTATACGCAAGGCTTGGCTTCGGCAAGTGTGTGTTGAATATTACAGGGTTTTCCAGGAGTTCTCATCGTTTTGGGACACTTTATTGAGTCGTTCTTACGAGAAATGAACTTAATGCAATGGGAATTGGACTCTATAGCACCCTTGTTAGACAAATCCAATAGGAATTTCCAAGGAGCCTGTCCAAAAAGGGTGCCAGAGAGTTCAATTTCCATCATTTGAAGTTCATTTCCCATAAGAAAGAGTCAACGTAGTATCCCACAACTATGATAACCCTTGGAAAACCCTGTATTATGATTATGTTTGGTATTACTTCACATTGATATTCTAAACATTAGGATGCATAATGAGGATTACTATACAGAAGATTTTAGAACTGATTTTAATTTGTAATTGAAGCATGTTCCTTGCACGCTGTTCATTGTGATTTAATGTCTATCGAGCTCCAATGGAAGTACATTATGTTTTTGATCTATTTTTTATATTATTTCTATAAACACATTAATGAAAGGAGAATGCATTTCTACCATACTTGCCGGATGTTTGATGATTTTTGTGATCTTAAAAAAAAAGAACGCCTCATATTGATAACATGCAGGAAAACAATTGCTAAGGCGAGAACTTTTTCGTCACCGCAGATGTTGGGAGAAGAAAGGTTGTTAAGGTCGTGATGTGGAGCATAGAAACAGCAAAAGAAGTTGAAGAAGACTAGGAATATCGGGGAGAGAAGGCTGCTGTAGTAGCAAAATAGGTGGGACCGTTTGCCGTCGTGTGGTGGAGCCGGTGTTAGATTTTAGTTGAAATGGGAGCATCCCGTGCGCAGTCCTCCTCCAAACACATCCATGCCCGTTACTATTACGATTAAAGAACGGCAAGTAAAACCAACAAAGCAAACAAACAAACAAACAAAAGCAAAATGCATATATACAAGCGAAGGAGAGCGAGAAGTGGAGTTACAGAAACAAACCTAAAATCAAACAAAACTATGTAAGATAGGTGTGCGTGTGTATGTGTAAAACGAATACACAAAAAAAAATCGAGATTCGAGATCACGTGGTTCAAATTGGCCGAGCAAGAGGTACACGCAAGGAGTAGCAAGGGATCACATTTCCGTGCATGCGTGCGTGCGGCGTGCGTGTCTGTATGTATGTGTATGTATGTATGTATGTATGTATGTATGTATGGGTGGTGATTGTTCTTTAGAAGTAATGGCTTAGGAGAGTTGCAAATCATACGCAAATCGAATCACACGAAGCAAAGGAAAAAAATGCCGCCTGCAGCAGCTCTACAACAAGCTTACTCAAAAGCTCCGTTGTGCTGGATGCATCCTTTTATTATTGTTTATGCTTCCACCGTTTATCTGTGGTTCATATCGTTTATGCTGCCAGGCCCTTTCCATGCTGCTCTTACCGTTTCGCGCTCTTAAATCGTACGCAGATTTCATCGCAAACGATGATTGTAGTCGATAATGTGCGTGTGTGTTGGTGTGTGTGTGTGTGTGTGAGTGTGTTTGTGTGTGTAAAGCCAATGTTTCACTGTAATCACAGAACAATCATTTACACTCTCTGTACATCGCTCTGCTTTATGTTTTTAGGGGCGAAGGCAAACCATTTGCCCTGAAGATGGCACATCCATCCATGCATATATTCAGTTGCTTCCTCTCCTTCATCTTGCGAAGGAAAACACATAGAACAGCCAAATCGGGTGTGCGTGTGTGTGTGCGCGCGCCCTTCGCCCTGCCAGTACACGCCCAAACACACACACACACACACACACACACAAAACTTGTCATTATTCATCTTTTTTATCATTTTTTTCTCTCTTCTCCGTCTGTGTAAAAGAGTGTATAGATGTTTTGTTGTCTCTGCTGCGAATGCGCTTTTTGTAATCGCTATGTGTATGTACGCGTGCGTGTGTGTGTGTGTGTGGGTGTCGGTGTGTGTAGCCCAGTTTTTCGTTACCGAGAACAAAGCAAAAAAAAGGAAGCAAAGCACACAAACCTGCTCTAACACGTAAAGCGGAAGTAATTAGAATGGAAGCAGTAACAAGCAAACAAAAACCATGCCAAGAAGCCAAGAACCAAGCCGTACTCCGTAACCAAATAGTTGTAAAGGCGAGCGTAAAACACGCACACATACACACATACACACGTACGTGAAAACCTAAAAAAAAGTAAGCAAAAGTAAAACTCTACTGTGAAAAAAAAGAAGTGGAGCGTGAAAATCCACTCTTTTGCGAGTGGAGATGTTGAAGCGAATGGTGAAATTTGTAACTAACAAACTTCCTCTATCCTCTTAATCAGGACGAGGGTGTGAAGAGGAGGAGAAGGAGGATGGTGCCGAAGAAGTAGAAGAAGCAAAAGGAGGAGGGAGAATCGATGAAGAGACGAAAAACTTTATAACAAAGTGTAATGCATTAATATTAGGTAGGCTGAGATATATAGGCGTGCGCTTTTCCTGCGTTTTTGTTTTCAAAAAACTAACAGATGGGAAAGTGTAGATTAATACAAATAAAAAAAAACACACAGACACATACACACACACAAGAAGAAAAAGAAGAAGAAGGTAAACACAACACCGATAATGTGTGTCCCTCAAACGACAACGTTAGGGAAAGGTATATACAACAAAAGGAGAGGACAAATACACGGACGCGATTCTATACAACAATTGAATAAAAAAGATACAAAATTTCCAAACGATGATGTGTGTGTGTGGAAGGTGAGAAAGTGTTCAAAGCACAGAACGAGTTGTTTTAACAGAAAAAGGAAGATAAAAAAACATAAAACACTTCTATATCAAGCTAGCAGCAAACAGCAGCAGGGGTCTAATGGAGCGTTAAAGAAGAGACAAACATGTTAAAACATTTAGCAACCCAGCAACTTTGAGCCCCCGAGATTTTACAAGAATCCGTGCCCTCCCTTTTACCCCAAACTCTAATAACAAAGCAAAACCAAAAGAAGAGATAATATGCAAAACACAACACAGAAGTAACACAAACAAAGAGAAAGAGAAAACGCTATCACGGAAAATGGTCAAACACATACACACACTAACACTAACACCGTTGTTGCAATCAGAACAGAACAGAAACTCCAGACGAAAATAGGACGAGATGCCGACGGAAAATAGAAGCAAAGGGCTCCACGTGCCGCTCTGCTGCAATGTGTGCAGGAGGACAAACAAGCAAACAAAAAAAAAAAGGTTTATTGATATAACACTTTTTAATAAGTAATGGATTATTATGATTATGATTATTATTATTATTATTGAGTAATTAATAAAACAGAGATAAAATACTAAAAACAAAACCTCAACCTTTTGCTGCTGCCCCCAACACGCGTGGTGTTCCCCTAGCAGGGAGGAGGGGCTTTACTTTACCCTTGGTGTATTTGCGTTTGTAGGGAGAAAATTAGAGAAACATTTAAATTTACTCTGTTTACTTGTTTTTGTTTTAGTTCTTTGTTTTTTTTTTTTCCTGCAGCTTCTGTTTCTATTTACGTTACTGTGGAGGCCCTGGGCCAGAATTGGAGTGAAGACAATGTCCTTTGAATGGTGTATGCGCAGCAACGAGCCCTGTCCGGGAGAAACGATCATTTCCCATCGATCCCTGGTGATTCATTCGACTGTCGTGTCTTCATCATCAACACCCTTCCATCATAGGCATCGTGTTCATCATCATCATTCTCATGCGCCATCATCAGCTAAAATGGACTTTCGAACACTGTGTCATTTCTCATTCGCACTCGTTAAGTGAGCGCTCGTAGAAGGAATCAAGATGATCGGTAGAGCAAACAAAATGCAGCTCCAAAAACTCCAAGTGCCACTCCACCACTCCTTCCTAGCCAATCCTTGCAGTGTGTTGTGTGTGTGTGTGTGTGTCACAATGTTACTTGTAACAACACCACGAAATATGCGCGCGACCTATACGGCAAGACCGAACCAGATCTGCCTAGTAATCGTATGTTTTACTTTCTTTTACTTTTCGACTCACGCACTCCAATACGCGGCGCACCACGCTCACCATCACTCCATCCACACACCATTCACGAAACAACCGGTGCAGGCCAACCGTTGTGGCGTTTGTTCTCCTACTAAAGACGGAGCGCTACAACGCCTGTGCCCCCAAGAGGAAAGGAAGCGGAACTGGGACGAACGATCGGCAGCCCCGGGGAGCTAACGTGCAACGCAAACAAACATCAACTACGTTCAGTTTCAGGCCAGCAATACAATCACGCAATATTTATAGCTGTACTACTGTTGCCATCATTCGCACTTCTAGGGCGTAATTAAGGCCCGCTGTACTGTTGAACACGTTTTGCGTAAATTTAAATAATCATTCTACTATCTTAATGGCTAAAAGTAATATGCTAAACACTCTAGGCGCCTGTAGGAGTTAATTCATTCGACTGTGTTACATTGTTTTATCAGTAACGGAATGTTAAGCAGTATCAGTGCATATAAGTAAGCATTATTTAATTCGTGTTTCATTTTGTTAGGAAGTTTATTAGGATAATATTTAGCAATAATATTTATTACATTCTTATCTAATGTTTAGCTCGAGTGTAATTGCTTGCTAAAAGACCACTAAAGCATACTAAAACCAAGATTGACCCTGAGTCGTTCTGAGCAAGTATAGGTGTTTCTACAACGAATTACTCTATTTCAATCAACATTTTTATTAAAAAATGAATCAAAGCATCATTCCGCAGGCAACCACTGTTTTTTTTTATTTTCTTCAGAATTCTCATATGGGTTTCCCTATTTCGTTGTATGATGAAATTCAACTGTGTTGTTTATTTTATTCACTAATTTACACAACGAAATCGTTGTAATTTTTATTTTTAAAACCCACTGCTTTGATTTTTAATGTAATACCTTTTAACTCTACTTACTATACTAGTAATATTTCCATCTCTCTTAAATTCGTTTTTTTTTCTGCAATCAAATTCAACAAAAAAGATTGCATCATTGCATCTTTAAAATATACTCAAAAACACAAAAATCAAATACAACTTCCAGAGATATCAATAAAAAACATAAAAAACGGTCCTTTTTCCCAAACTGTGGTAAATTATTTGAAATAAATTTAAAATATTGAGAACGCGTCGTTTCCCTTTCCAAATGTGTGCTTTTGGGGAAGAGATTTTAAAGGCACGCAAAACTCCACCATCTGTTAAACCACCCCCAAGTACAGCATCCTTTCGAGAAGGACGGAGAGTGAGAGAGATACGCGTCCGGCGTTGGCGAATGTGCGTGCACACTGTAGAAGAGCATGGTACATTGTGCCCGGGAACAATATTGCCGCGATGACGGGGGGTGGCTCTCAAACGCATCTCAGCAATCTCCTGACCGCTCTCGCCATCTCTCACCAGCCTCCGATAACACAGCGGTCGCGCGCGTTCAATCTCATCTCGCATTCGCTCTCACCGTGCTCACTCCATTCTCACTCTCACGCGTTTCTACAGCAACAAGCCTGGCTGCTACTACTGCTACTCACCACCGATCCTGAAGCTCCTGCAGATGGAGGCGCCCAATGGATGCAAAGCAGGCGAAGAAGCACTAGAGCGCTGGATTGTGCCAAAGAAGGATCCGTCGGGCGTCGGGTTGTGTACACGCGTATTCGGTGCGCTCTGTGTGTCTGCTCTAACTAGTGCGCGGGGTGCGGTCGACAGCTGTAGGATGTTGTGCTGCACGGTGTGAATAAATGAAGAAGAAAAACAACAGAAGGAAGCAAGGTAAAGAAAACAATCGTGAAAATTGTGCTTGTGAAGTTGTGAAATAGTGCGGGAGTGTCTGGCCAGTGTAAAAGTGTGAAAAAAATCACCCTCACCCACCTTCCAGCAACGGATAAGCTGCGAAGCAAAGAAAAAAGGTATGCGACCAGAGTGGGAAGCTTACAAGCTGCTTCTGAAGGTGGTTTAGTGCAGAAAAGGGTGAAAAAGACGCTCTCTAAAGTAGCAGCAGCAGGATTTCTGCCTAGATCAGCATGAAATTAAAATTCTAAATCATCCAAGTAAGCAAGCGAAAAGTGATAACAGTGTTAGAGTGTATGAGTGTGTGTGTGTGTGTGTGCGTTTTTGACAGCTCGTAAGGAATACGTCGATGGCAGACGACACGGCACAGTTTTTTTCTTGCATGAAAACAGGTAAGAGTGCAGCAGCGCATCCTTTTGCAGCGATTTGATTTGGTGCCACACACGCACGCAATGAATATTCGCCATTAATAATCCGGCAGATTCACCCCCAAACGCAATCCCACGGAGTCGCTGCTCCCGTGGAAATCAGTTCAAGGATATTTAGCGAGAGCGTGGGGTTGTTGGAAGGTGGTGTACGAAGGATAAGAGATTTTCACCAAACCAGCATCAGTGCGCTCATCATCATCATCGCCGTCGGTTTTCCACCGCCTCATCTACGGTAGCTGGGAATGAAAGAGTGAGAAAGAGAGTGTGTGAAAGAGAGCGCAGCGAGAGAAAGAGCTCGAGAGACGAAGACGATGAAGGCGCGCACAGCAACACGCACACACACACACACACACAATTAAACGGGCAGGACGAAAAGCTCATCAGTACCATAACCTTAAACTAACCACAATTTCACATCCCTGTTGCCATTCGCCGCCACTAGCCCCCACTCGCTGCTCATCCCCCCTTTGTAGGGCGGCTGCTCCCGGAGGGTGGTAGTATTGCAAAACGGAAAACTACTTTGACGGGTTGACGAGCAACCGGATTCATCGAGTCATTCCGGTAATTAGATTAATATCTTCATTCAGCAAAGTTTATCCTGCCCGACTGGGTGCAGCGCATCACCCGAGGATGAGCTTTTGCAAAAGGTAGAGGAGGAAAGCAAAAAAAGAGGAGCCATAAATCAATGTCCTGTTCGAATCGGGAGGACACTCTCTCGCTCTCTCTCTCTCTCTACTCGTCCGGTTTCGTGTATTGTCTTCCCCCCGATATTGTTGCATCCAACTGGCATTGTGCTGTACTTTTTTCGTATCCAAACCCTTCTTGATGGTTCATGGTTTCGTGTTGTCATGGTTCGTGTGTTCGCATTTTGGGTATGTGGAGCATTCGTTTGGAAGTTTTAAAGGATTTGAAATTTCGTGTAGGATTTTGTGAAGCTTTGCGCACGAATTTAAATGCACGGCTGGAGACACAAGTATTCCACCTTCCTGGAATGTAGGGCATATTTTTGGAACAGGACTTAAACATGCCCGACAATATTCTTCTTTTGGCTCAACAACCGTTGTTGATCAAGGCCTGCCTGTACCACTTATGGGTTTGGGTTTCAGTGACTAATTGATTTCCCCCCATAGCAGGATAGTCAGTCCTACGTATGCCCATGACGGGCATGTTGTTAAGTTGTACGAGTTAACGAGTACCACGAGATCGATAATATTAGGTGTTCAAATTTGTTGTAAGCCAATGATAGCCTAAAAATGATGTTCAAATGTTCGATTACGTTAAGCGATGGGATGAGCCTAGGATAACACAAGACAACATTTTCTTCTTTTTCTTCTTCTTCTTCTGCCTTCCCTGTCTAAAGTTGGCCCCTGTCTAATAAAGACTTCTTTTCAAGTTGGTCTAATATCGAATAGAAGACAATTATTAGATTTATTATACTTAACAAACGTAGGATGTTCAAAGTGCTTGCTAGAATTCGTTGCGAAATTTGATTCGATCTACGCAAGATCTGGTAAAAACAGGTGTGATGCATGTTCCAAGCACCTACATCATCCACTTTCTACTATATCTAGTAAAAGCCCCCTTTTCTAATGAACTAGTTAATTTTGACCGGTTACAAGGCTACGCAAAATAATTTCGACGCTATAGAATAACTCAAAAGTATTTTTTTTTACAAAATACTCAATTCCCAAGTGCCCCTGCTATTTACTCTAGTCTGGTGTAAGAGAAACTGATTCTGAACCCTTTTTTCGAAAGTAAAACTGATCTTGAACATATACCGGTCCTGCATCTATGCCATTCCTGGAACTGATCCCTAACTCTTAACCGGTTCTGGAACTAATCCTGAACCCGTACTGGATCCTGGAACGGATCCTAAACCAATACCGGTACTGGAACAGTTCCCCAACTTATAACCAGTCCTGGAATTGATTAACACTTGCCGATCCTAGAACATATCTCAAAATCTGGAACGGATCCTGAACCCATACCGGTGCTGGAACTGATCCCCTTATCGGTTCTGGGTCATGTTTCAAATCTTGTAACTGGTCCTGAACCCAAAGCAGTTCTGGAACTAATCCTGAACCTCTCTGTAATCCTGGAACATAACCCAAATCCTGGAAGTTTGTTTGTTTGTTTGAATAGTTTAGAGAGGCTTTGGCTCCAACGGAGTACTTTCGCCTCTAAAATCCTGGAAGTGATTCTGATGCCTTTACCGTTCCGGGAACATAGTATAAATCGATATCTGGTTCTGCCACTGGTATATATTCTTACCCCATACTGCTCATGGATTTAATCATGAACTCACACTATTGCTGGATCTTATACAGAGCCCATACCATTCCCGGAGTAGATCTCAAACCTCAACTGATCCTGAACCCATACCTGGAAATCACTAGAAATCTTGAAATGATTATTAATCAATTGCGATTAGCTCCCAAATCCTCAACCTTACTATTCCTGGGACTAATTACCATACTCAAACCATTCCTGGCACTGACCTCAAACCTATGTCAGTCCACAAACTACTAGCTTTTTTATTCCAACCTAAATGCTAATCCTGCATGGGTCTCATTTCACCAGGAACTGGCGACAAAGGGTAAATGCCAGAACAGGCCATGTTGATAATATTCTAATGATATCTAATCTAATCTAAGCTAATGATATCATTGACAGTACGTCAATAAAAACACATATAAACGTTCTTGGTGCGTCTTGCAAATACATTAAACAGTTGTGTCATAAAACTGAGGCACTTACCATGATTAACTGTCTGCAGAGGAATATTACATGATATTTTAAAACTCTCATACCTATGACCTGCATATTATTCATATTTTGCAATAACCACATTCACAACGAAATGCAAACCCTCCCCACCATAAGTATTACATTTTGAAATTATAGTTTTTTATAGTTGCTCCCTTGTTCACTCTTTCCTCTCGGCAATGACCCCGTTTAGCTGTCCCTTATTCCACCGACAGCATTTCATAACCGAGTTGTTACCCTCTGTTTTTTTTTTGTTGGTCTCTTTTATGTGAATATATTTTCCATAAAAAAAGTATACTTGGTGCACATCACTTTGCTCAACTGTTTGCTACCATTTGCGTGGCTTTGTGATGTGCCGCCACTTTGCCTCCACTTTCCAGCACAGTTTTCTTTCTGGCTTTGTCTCTTTTTGTCTTTATCTCACCGTTTGTTCCTCTCCTGAAGTCTTACGCGCGCCCCGCACATGTAGCATTTGCGCCTTGCGGGGCTCGTGCGTATGTGTTTGTATGTGTGCGAAATGTTGTGCGCTATTATAACTAATTATCATATGCTGTTGCTGTTGTTTTTGCGATCCATTTTGACGTTTGTTTGATGTTTGATTTGTTTTGCAAACACATGTGCTGAGCACAATTACACCTCCGTCATCTCTCCTGCCATTTCTTCTCGTTGCCTCTCTAATGGCGCACAGCACAGCAAGATCAATCGGAGGTCGAGATAACCGTAACAATCGCAAAAAAAAGGTTGAATTTTGGCGAAGTATTTCTCAACACACATACACACACACACACACACACATACAAACTGCTCGCTATGATAGCCATCCCGAGCAAGAAGTGCATTGAAAAATCGTAACAAAATGGTCGATACAAGTGCGCGCCATCTAG